>DWCF01006775.1:0-11803 GCA_018230265.1 Delias oraia | reverse complement strand
ACACACTCAAATAACTCTATCAAAGCATGGGCTTAATTCTTTGCATCACACCTTACGTATCAGCAATCAAAGAACATATGCCATAAAAAGAATCATCATCATCATTTCAGCCGTAAGACGTCCACTGCTGGACATAGGCCTCTCCGTATATTCCTGTCGGAGGCGACCTGCATACAGCGTCTTCCGGCGACCTTAATAAGGTCGTCTGTCCACCTCGTCTGTGGTCTCCACTCTCCTACTTTTCTGCCCCATCGGCTGTAGAGCCATCGGCAGGCCACATCGCACGTAGGTGCGATGTGGCCTGCCCATTGCCACTTCAACTTGCTAATTTGGCGGGCTATGTCCGTAACTTCAGTTGGTCTACGGATCTCCACATTTCTGATTCGATCACGTAGCGAAATTCCGAGCTTAGCCTTTTCCATAACTCGCTGAGCGACCCTGAGCTTCGAGATGAGACTGATTGTGAAAGACCACGTTAAAACCTCCACACAAAAAGAACACATATTGGTTATAAATTCTCCACAACTGAGGGTTTTTGAAAGTCATTATATCCCGCGCAACCACCATTCCGGAATCAACTTCCTGCAGAACTATTTACAAAACAATACGACCTGGGGAGCTTTCCAAAAAAGAGCGTAACTATCTCTAAAAGGCCGTCAACGCACCCGCGACTCTGCAAGTTTTGGGGGTGTCTATGGGTGGAGGACCGCTTATCCTAGATGAGCCTCCTGCACGTTTGCCACCATTTTTATTTAAAAAAATTCCCAGTTACCTTAAGATTATTAATAACGGACCGCAAGTGTCCGATGTGAGTGTCCTTCTCAGCTAATTGTTTTAAATGCGATGCCTTCTGTTCTGACAACCTGGACCTCAATTCGGCGTGTTCACGTTGCGTTTCATTCAACTGAACCAGCCAATGTTCATTTTCTGCTTTGTACGACTCGACCTGAAGTTTGCAAACCAATAAAATTATACAACACTAATGAACATTCGGCAGAATCCGCGTCACCACCTTATTTATACAATATTATAAATTATAACCCATGTGATGTTCTCTATATTATAAAGTTTCATTAAAATGCATTTTATAGTTTTTGCGTGAAAGAGTGACAAACATCAATCTATCCATATTTAAAAACATAGTAATAGATACATAAACATAGTATTAGATAGAACATAGGATTAGTAGGGCAGTAACTAGGAGTTGTGTAATCCTCTTAAAGTAAAAAAGAATGTTGGCAAAACATGTATGTAAGATTTTACAAACATGAAAGACATTAAGATGATATAAAAAATCGACAATCTTACTTCTTGGTTATATCTTTGTTTTAACTGATCGCTTAGCTGTTCCATCTTAGAAAGTCTTTCCGAAGCTAAATTTCTCCAACGCTCCATTTCACCATTACACGTTTTCCTAAGCATACGATTTATAAGAAACTAATCAGTATTATTATAATTTAAAAAAGATTAAATACTACGTTAAATAAATACACATAATTTTTTCATCACACAAGAAAAATACAACTGAATTTAGAACCTCGTATGTAATTGAGTAATTTGAAGGTTTTTTTCGTTGACTTCAATGGAATTCTATAATAAAAATTCACGTAAAAAGCACACTAACAATTCTGATTCGCATGTCTCCAGGTCAGTGTTGAGTTTAAAACACTTGTCTTCCAATTCAATCAATTTCGTATTTAATTTCTCTGATGTCTTAACTTGTTCGTCATTGGATGCGTTGTTTCCTTTCCCACTGAAAATCTCTATTAATACAGATTACGCAAAACTATGTAGATAAGATTATCTCGAAATCGGGAAGTAATCAATAATGCTTTTATCTAGCTACATGTTCATACGAAACTATAACTTTAAATAAATGGTTTAGGTCTAATTTTAGATCGTACAAATAATAAATTTAATAAAAGTATAATTTTAATTTTTTTTAAAGGGATCGGTGGTAAACGACCTAGGATTAGCGGTCCTCCGCCCATGGCCACCCCTTGCTAGCTGGTGCGTTACTAGCCTAGTAACAATTTAACGCGCAATTGCAAATGTTTTTCAAATCAACATACTTATCTAGTTCTGCTTGTAATTTAGAAATTTTAGCCTGAAATTCTTGTACGGACTTTTCAAAATCATCTCTCTCGTTCTGTAATAAATTCTTATATTCTTCAATTATAGAGTTTTTGTCATTTTCTACCTTTCTCATCGTGAGCAAAAGGGATTTATTTTCGTCTGTGGTTAAGTTTTCTGACTGTAACCGGCTCATTTCGCTGCTTTTCAATGAATTCAATTGCATCTTTAAGCTTTCAACCGTGCTTTTTAAACTCTGACTAAACATTTCTTTATGCTTATAAGATTCTTGCAATTTTTTCATTTTTTCTTTCAATTCTACATTATCTTTGTTCAACTCATCTTTATCTATTTTTAAATCGTCTATCTGTTGAGTTTGTTGTTGGTTTTTCAGTAAAATATCGTTTCGTTGTTTGTCTAGTGTTTTCTTGTCATTTTGTAAAGTAGCTATTTGGCTTTTCAAATCTGCGACGGATGGATCGTTAACTTGTATTCCCCTATTTTCTATATTTCTCATAGTTTGTGTATAAACAGATTTAGTTTGGGTTAACTTTTCTTGTAGAATTTGCGGTTCAGTTGTGAGAGGTTCTTTGTCGCAGTTTGGTGACAAAGTATAAGTTTCGTTCCCTAAAAAATTTATAATTTGAATTTTATTTTAATCAAAATAAGCGCAACTTAAACATAGGTTTATTGAGAGTTATGTTAATAATTGAAAATAAATATATATTTTTAATATATGTATAAATATTACGTTTTGGTTTCAGTTATAGAATATAATTAAAGATATATAATTTACCTTGACCATCTGATTCTGTATCAGATTGCATATCTTCCAACGCCACAGAATCGTCATCTCTTTGTAGAGTTTCATCAAATGCTTTAGGTTTGAATGCTTGATTGATTAAGAGTAATGTTTTTTCCAGATTTTTGTAGCGTTGAAATAGACAGTCATGAGATTGCTCAAGTGCGGCCATCTTGTGATTATTGTGATCTGATTCCATCGTTTTTGTCTTTTCCTGTAATAAAGACAACAAGTTATACTATTATACAATGATATAATAAATAGCACTCAAAATTTCAAGTACTTTGCCACAATAAAAGATTTTTTTTGTCTATAGCAGACAACGGAGCAGGTGGGTCTGCTGTATGGAAATAAAACACCGCAAAAAAAAACAAAATGGTCAACCGCACAACAATCCTCGAATTGGTTGATATACTCACTCTCAGCGAAACACAGTACAAGTACCGTTTCACGCTGAGTATTCTGTGAGCCCGTGGTATCACTTCGGACCAGCCGACCCAATTAGTGCGTCAGCATATGCTTCAGTTTGCTGAAGTTTTTATGACATGCTTGTGTTCCCAACGCTATTGTCCTAGCCTTATAGGATCGGCTCGTCTGAAGTAATACCACGGGCCCACAAAATATTTCGCGTGAAATAGTAATTGTACTTGAAACGGTATCTCTACTGTGTTTCACTGAGTGAGTGAGGATATCGGTGGTCTTAAATTCGCTGCTTAAGCGGCGTAAAAAGCCGGCAACACAACTAGTGTGCGGACTACAGCGCGATTGTCTATAGGCGGTGGAATTATCTTACCATAAAGAAGACCCACCTGCTCCGTTGTCCGCTAAACCATAAAATTTTAAAAATCATTTAAAAATGTCGTACATAATATCCGAGACACATACCAACATTATGCATTTTATTTTATGAGGACAATCTTGAGCACATTTAGTTTTTGCCAAATTTAATATTTGATCATAGACTGCGTGTTTCGTCATCAAGCTATTCCGTATATCTTCAATATCCATCAACTTTGCTTTGCTTTCAATATTGTTTTGATACATTTCTTCAGCGCTTTTAATATAATTTTCAATTGAAATGGTTGGTATAACACTTTGATACTGATTCCTCAAGACTTCGATTATTTCAAACATATTTCTGTAATTAAAAAGATAAGTATAATTAATTACATTGTTTAGTTTTGTCCTGATCGAGTAATTCTAGAGATGGTTCTAGTTCTGATTAGAATATAATTATATGCAGAAGTTATGTATAAACTCATCAATTATGTATACAGTTATTTCTGCAGCATCAATCACTTTACATTTGGAAAAAAATATAAAGGCGGCGTGGTGGAATGATTCTTTGCATGGGATCGGAAAACTGCCATTTTGTGATTTATTATAGTTTATATAATGCTTTCAGACGTAAAATTGTAGTTGTACTTGAAACGGTGTGTCCACTGTGTGAGGATATCGGAGGCCCTTAAAAATACCACTTAGGTGGCGTAAACAGCCGGCAACACAACAAATGCCCGGACTGTGGCGCGGTTGTATATGGGCGGCGGTGTTCTCTTACCATATAGAAGACCCGCATGCTCCGTTATCCGCTATACAATAAAAAAAATCAATTTCTTTTAACATATAACGCGGGCCTGTTACCTGAATTTAACATTATTGCGAGCGACATAAATATCAAATTTATATTGTTGTTTGTGTAACATTTCTTCAACGTCAAATCTCGATTGCTTTTCCTTTTTTAATGATAACCTTAGACTTTCCACACTTTGCAAACATTCTGTCGCTTGTAAACGGCTTATAAATAATTCACTACTTAATCTGCAAATTAAAACAATTTATTTAATAGATATTATATAATGATAAAAATATAATTTTAAGCTTTCATTTTATAATATTTTGTGTTTTACCTCGACACAACTGCTTTTTGTCCCGTTGATTGTAAATCCAGTATTTGATGTCTGAGTAAATCTATTTCAACATCTGCAGTTAGTTCTTTATGAGATAATGCTTGAAACTGAAATACAAAAAAATACAATTAAATTTACAGTATTATTTATTTATACTTTCTCGCTGGCGTAGGTAATAAAAGATTAATATATAAGTATATTAGCTATATAAAGTAATGGCGTTCATAAAAATAGTTGTTCAAATAAGACTTAAAATATTCTTCTAAACTTAACCACGCGTATTACATACAATAATGCGGTTAATGTGGAGCAATTTATCATGGAATATATATCTCTCTGTAGGAATATAATATAGATGATAATTTTTATAGTAATAGTAATAGTATTAACCTGTGTGGTAACTGTCTCTAAGTCTGAATTGAGATGGTGGCAATGTTCTTTGAGAGCCATGTTTTCATCTGTTAAAGTTTTGATATTTTCCTTCATAAACCTTATTTCATCACATGTCGGTGAGATTGATAACTTATTTCTGAATAATAAAAATAAATATCAGTCACATCACCAACTTTTTGATGTTCAAAAATAATTGTATTCACTCTAATAACTTTCGGGTTAAGTTTAATTAACAAACTTCAAAATCTATCTTAGGAATGTTATTCAAACAATATTCAGTATCTGTTTATTGACTGCATTATAATTATGTAACATTCTTTTTTTAGAAGTTATAGCGGACACCGCAGCAGGTCTTCTATATGGTAAGAGAACACCGCCGCCCATGGACAACTGTGGCAGTCTGCGCGTTGGTTGTGTTGCGGACTTCTTAAGCCACTTAAGCGGCATTTTTAAGGGCCTTCTCTCACTCAGCGAAACACAGTAGAAGAACCGTTACATGTACAACTTCCGTTTCACGTATTCTGTGTATGAGTTAAGAATCTCAATAGTAATACCGGGAATGATTTTATCTAATATACTGTACTTTTGTCAAATGCAATACCACGATTCTGTGGTATCACTTCATACGAGCCGGCCCAATTAGTGCGTCAGCTTTTTTTTATTTTTATAGTATAGCGGACAACGAAGCAGCTGGGTCTCCTATATAGTAAGAGAACACCGGCGCCCATGGACAACCATGCCCTAATTCGCGCATTGGTTGTATTGCCGACTAAGCATGTTAAAGCCATGTTGAAGCAATTGCTTCAACATGGCTCTCTCTCTCACACACGGGAGCACACTCGTTTTTTACTTTTCTGTCACTTAAATTAAAGAATTTGGATGAATTTGTAGTATGTAGTAGGTAGTTACCATTACTATACAATCAACTACTAAACTACTATACAACAAACGACTATAAATTAAAATAAATATACATTAGCATACAATATACATACATGAATTCATTTTGTGATTTTTGAAGTAATTGTATAGTTGATTTCAGCTGTTCTATTTCCTTTATCTTATTGTCCAATTCATTTGATATAAAGTCTTCCTGCTTTTGAGTAACAGAATTTTCCAACTGAGTCAAACGATCACTTGACTTTTCTGATGGGTCTAGAAGTATAACGTAATAGTACAACGTAATAGTTGAATTACGTCGCTTAAATATTGTAATTATAAAGACTTCCAGGTAATTTCTAAATTAGTTGACATTATTTATGAATACATTACAGCTTAGCGTTTTAAAATGGACCATAAATATATCCACGGGTGCACCGTGGGAGAACCATGCTGAAGCATATGTTACTAATGACGCACTAATTGGGCCGGCTAGACCGAAGTGGTATCCATGAACGCCGCCAATACAAAAAAACGCGGGCTGTGGCGCGGTTGTTCATGGGCAGCGGTGTTCTCTTACGACATATGAGTCCCACCTGCTTCATTGTCCGTTATATAATAAAAACTTACTGTCTTTGAAATAATCTTGAAAATATTTGATTACATCAGCTTTGTTTTTTTTAAGTTCCGCCAAAATTTTAACATTCTCCAAACGACCACAGGCATTATTTTCTAATAATATTTGATATTTCAAATTACACTCATTTAACATAATATTTTGCTGCCAAAACAACTCATTCGGTATTGAATGTCGTAATTTATCCGTAAAACTTATTATAACCGCCATTAAACTTTGCACTTTCTTCTCATACTCCAAAACGGTTGATAGGACTTCCTTTTTGCTCTCTATGCATTCATTTCGTAAATGTTCATTTAATGTTCGTATATATTTATAGTTTTCTTGTAGGAAATTGCATTTTAAATTAATTGCTAGGTCATTCGAGTCTTCGACGAGGCCCGGGGACGGTTCGCTTATATCGTCAGCACCTATTTGCGCTTTCAGTTTTTCTATATCCATTTTATACATTTCTTCTCGTTTAAGCCACTTATTTTTATCCTCACATACATTCATTGATATATCTGTTAATCTATCATATAGACCTTTGAATTTATTTTGAAAATACTCTAAACAATATTTGATTTGATTTTCATATATTGTATCCCCTTTTGCGATTATATTTTGTAATTGTTCGATATCTGATATATTTAAATTCTGATATTCTGAATCGGATATCCAAGGTACAAATTCACCAACACTAAAATTGTGAGAGTTATCTTGTTCCATCTCAACACTGGACTTAAGCTCCTTCAGTTGTCTCTCTAAGTCAATAGTCTTTGACCTTGTTTTTGATAATTGATTCATTACCTCAAAAGTCTCTTTTCTGAAAACATTCAGTTCTTTGAAAAAATCTAGAATTTGTTCATCACACAACACTCTAATCACCTATATATCGATTTAAAAGAGTGAAAAGTAAAAATACTACCTTGATTCATGTAAGGCGGTTAAAAGTGCGTCTCTCCCACCTAACGCAGCTCTTAATTCTAAAACAGTTTTCATGTGCGGTGCAAACCAGCCGGAAGCTTTTCTAGCCTCCATTGATTGCAATACTGAGTCTAGACTTGGGCATTCTAATGTTAGGATACCGGAAGTTGTGGTACCTGAATAAAAAATATAAGGAATAACCCATACGATAATAAAAATAATGTATGTTTCCTTTGTAATAGAAGCAGGAGAAAAAATATGTACACACTGTTGTCTTTTAAACACTCCAATATTTCCAAAAGACTGGATCGTAGTCCTTCGTTTTCTTCGAGTACTCTTTGATAATCAACCATTTGATGGTTATTCTTAACACTGGTGTCTGGTTTTCCTCTAAAAATATATTTTGAAATTATAATATATAGTTTTACTTCTAATAAATAACTTTTATATAAACATTTTTTCTAATAAGTAATTTACAGCTAACTTAAACTGCTACATAGTTTTCCTTATAATAACTCTATTGGCACTTTTATTATTTTATTTTTGTTCTCATTATGGACAAGACACTTTGTTCATATGTTCTTAATGATTAGCACTCATATATGCTACATTTCATAAAATAGTTATATAATTTTTATATTAGTTTAAGTATCTTTAAAATAAGGTTTAAATGGCTTAAAAAGATTCGTACTAAATATCTCACATTGCTGAAAAAATTGATTGCCAATTACAAAACAATATAGATATATATTTAGAGAGCTTCGTAGCTAAGTGGTTTAAAAAGCCTACCACGAAGCTAGAGGTATCGGGTTCAAACCCCGGTCCAGTCAATTATAAATTATAATTTATTTTTCACAGAGGGCTGGCGAGTGTCTTAATACTACCATACCCGTGGGAGAGCCATATGTGGACGCACTAATTGACCGGCTCGTCCCAAGTGATACCACGGGCTCACAGAAGACTAAGCGTGAAACGGTTCTTGTACTGTGTTTCGCTGAGTGAGTGAGAATATCAGACGCACTTAAAAATACCGCTTAGGTGGCGTAAGAAGACGGCAACACATCCAATGCGCGGACTGTGGCGCGGTTTTCCATGGGCGGCGGTAATCTTTTACCATATAGGAGTCCCATCTGCTCCGTTGTAAGTAATATTATAGATAAAAAAAGATATGACTTACTTTATCTCAATTATTTGTGATAAATTTTCCATTTTAATATCATCATCACTTAATATATCTAAACTATCCTTAGAGTAATTAATATTCTTTAAAAAAATTAATAATTTTGATATTTTTTTATCTTTTATATGATTTTCAACTTCCATAGTGAGAAGTTTGCTTTCTTTTTCATTTAATTTCAGATTCAGTTCTTCTAACTCTTGTTTTGTGTCATAATATTCTTTTAAAAATCCAGTTGTATTAACCTTTTCATCATCAGATATGTTTAGGTGTCGCCTGAAATTTTAAAACAAGATTTAAACTTATCTATTTTATTAAACTACTTGATTTGTATATTTAAATTTTCTTACCTCATAGTTGCATTTTCTACTTCGAGATCATTTAAGGCTTGATTAAGATTATTAATCTCTTCAACTAGAGATTTTATACCCTTGTCTTGAATCTTCATCTGGTGTTGTTTATTCTTTAATCCATTTAATAAAGATCTAATTCCATCATCTGTTTGTAATAGTTGTAATTGTGTAGCTATTTCTGTAAGCTAAAAAAAATATTTACAATAATATAAAGATGTGTATTACTGAAAGGATACCATTTGTGGGGAATATATTTACTATAAGTAATTAATATATACATTTAAAAATTTACTAACTCACCTCCTTTTCTCTCAAAGCCACCATCTCTTCTGCACCATGTAATGCACAATTCAATCTCAGTATTTGTTTATGTAAGGATTTTACAACATTTTTCTCATTTGATTTATTTTCATCTGCTTTCAAATCACATTCATATTGGCTAGGTGTTTGAATGTCTTTTCTTAGATTATTATTCTCTTTTTTTAATAACCCAATTACTCCTGCAGACTCCAGCATTTGCTTTGAAGCTTCCTCTAATTTGTCTTGTAGTTCTTTAATTTTTAACTCATGATGCTTATGCTAGAAGTTATATATACACTCCATATATTTCGATTTCACATATAGGTATAATTTAAAAAAAAATGCTATGACATACAAATAGAAATAAATACTTAGTCATACTTTGTTTGATGAAATATTCTCCTGCAGTATAGCAATATCTTTTTCTTGGTTGTAATTTTTTGTAGATAGTAGTTTTATTTCATTCTTTTGTTCTTTAATTGTATCCTGAAATACCAAACAAACATCATAATTGTTTGTATGTTATACATCTTTATAATCTTATATTTTGATTACCTTTAGTTGTTGAATTTTGATCTTAAAATCATTTGGAGCTATTCTTCTCTTTGAAGTGACTTCTTGTAACTTCTTGTTTATCATTTCTAAGTCTAATTTATAGTTGGCATTCTTTTCTTCCAAAATTCCAAAGGCACCTTTAGCATAATTTATTACATTTTCCTTCATTCACTTAACATTTTAAAGAAGCATTAAGATTTGTCAAAGTTAAATTAGTGATACTTACTCTTTAACTGGGAGTATTCACTGTTGTGTGTAAACAATTGTTCTGTTAAGTTTTCAATAACAGCCGTGGACTCTTTAAGTTTATCTTTCAATATTAATAATTTTTCTTTTATAGAGGTATTTTCTTCTTCAAGGGTCTAAAATATTATAATTTACATTATTCTTATTCAACGCCATGTTGCGGAATATTTTTTTGTAATAAAGTTCATTTAAATAAGTGATAATGTTTAAACAACGCTTTTATATATGTAAGAGTACCTATTTCTGATATTAATTCGTTATTAGCATTGATTTCTTATGTTGCTATTGCGCATGAGTCGGCCACGCCGCACGCGGTGCAAGCGGCTCCCCAAGCCGACAGTTGAATACTGTCTTAAAATCCCATTGTGATGCGCAGCGTAAGCTTCTCTACTCCACCCAATAGACTCACGCGCTTATAAGTATTATTCTATTTTTTATTGGGGATCAACACATTTACTAGTTCATATATATGGCAGACAATTTTTATCAAATCGGCAAATAAAGTATTTTAATTAATGTAATAAACATAACGATCCCAATTTGCAAAATTCAAATGTTGATCTAATAACGACTATAGAAATTATAGGAATTTGCGTCTATTATGTCATCTGATAATGAGGCGTGCAAGCTTATCTCATGTTTTTTATCATATTAAGTCTATGTGGGACTGACAGCGCCGGGGTATTTTGCGCGGGCAGGGCCTACCTTCACATCATTGAATAATTTCCTCATATGCCTATTTTTTTTAAGAATTTCATTTTCCAGTTGTGCAACTGTATCCATTTCAGATATGACATCTAGGCTAGATTCACTATCTAATTCAACGTATTTTGTTTTACGATTTTCTAATGTTTTGATCTCTGAATATAATTGATCTAATATCTCTTTGTTCGCTTTAATCAATTCTTCTTGACGTGTGACTGTTTCTTTATACGAGTCTGTAATTGGTGAATCTAAAAATGTTTTTTAAAATTATATACTTACCTAAATCACGAAAAACGCAATATATATCTTATATTATACTATATATATCTTACCCATACTGACAATCTTCTCTTTGGCTTTCCCGTATTTCTTTTTAAGCGTTTCCACTTGGCCGTGAAGATTATATACCTTTTTCAAACAATAATTTATACATTTATACACTAAATAAGTTTTAATCATAGTAAACAATGATTTATTGATGGAGACATTTGTGATTTTTATATCAATTATAGTATTTATTATGATAGGTGTTTAAATTGCCTACCTGTTCACTTTTAAACTTCAAAATATCCTGAGCAAGTCTGAACAAGGATTTTAAATCTGAAAAGTTTAGTTCGATATCGTCAGCCTCTATCCAAAATATGTTTTCGCAAAGCTTTTCTTTGTCCGACTCCTTTAATTCTTTGTGAGCGTAACTCAAAATTTCTCTCCAATCCGATACCACCATTTTTAACTATTAATTATAACTATTAATTTAATAGAAAATTTAATAGAAAGATTGAAACTAAAGCCTATAGGTATTTTCGTTTAGTTCCATCGTTTTGTTAATATAATTCGTTGCTAAGCAACGGCGTCTTACATATAACTTTG
>DWCF01006774.1:0-11804 GCA_018230265.1 Delias oraia | reverse complement strand
TAGGCAGGCGTCCGCCCATGGACACCTCCTAACCCCTGCGGGCCGCAAATATATTACCGGACTTTTAGATATTTAGGGGGTTGTCCATGGGCGGCGCTGTTCTCTTACCATACAGGAGACCCACACGCTCCGTTGTCCACTATGCTAAGTAAAATAAAAGATGACGAATTTAGTGGTAAAGTATATGTGAATATAAATTGAAAAAATGTCGTTATATTTATCTTAAATAGAAGCCATTGAATTATACTTTACGATACTGAATATGAAAAATGTTTAATGTTGGGTTGTATCAAAGATTTTTAATTCATCTTGTTTTAAATAACTTTAGAAATAATTTACAGGAATCCCGTAACTGTATGAAATTAAGTTATGATAAAAAGTTTATAAAACCGATTTTACATCTACAACTCAATATTTTCCATATTTATATATTTCAGTTTTCCAAATTGTATCAGAAACGGATAAAACTACTTATGTCACCAATTTTATTTTAATTATTTCAAGAGAGAGAATAAATTTTCAAGTTTTAGCTCAAAACATATGAAAATAACTTAATATAAATTTAAGCTGATGCTTTAGAACATTGAAAGAAGTAAAAGGACCTGTAATCAATTATATCAAATATCATAGAAGATATATTTTGAAAGAAATGCTCACAATTTCAGAGGGTCCTCGGTTTCCGTGACAGGGATCTTTCCACGTAATAAGTTTTAATGATGTCTGAAGTTTTGCAGAAGATGATACTTGCATGCAAATTACGGCCCATCGTTACTTAAGTGAGAATTTGTGTGATATTACGCGAATATTTTTGACGTAGATCCTTCTATCTGAATATTTACTTCGAATATTTTGTTAAAATATTTTTTATTTATTTATTTCTTATACCAAACTTTAACATCCGAATTTTTTGTTATATTTTTATAGTTAAAACATGAATAACTTTCTAGTTATGTATTCATTGATCATAAAAAAAATTTAGTATAACGGACGATTGGTCAGGTGGGTCTCCTAAATGGTAAGAGGATACCGCCGCTCATTATCAACTGCGCCACAGTTCGCGCTTTTGTTGTGTTGCCGGGTTTTTACGCCACTTAAGTGGCTTTTTATGGGCCTACGATATACTCTGCGAAACACAGTACAAGTACCGTTTCACGCTGTATATGCTGTGAGCCCGTGGTATCACTTCGGACGAGCCGTCCCAATTAGTGCGTCAGCATATACTTCAGCATGGCTGTCCCACGGGTGCGACAGTATTAAGATGCCCGGCCACTGTCAAGCCCTTCCAGAGATTGATTAAATTTATTAATTAGATTTTAAATGTCCGGACTGGGATTCGAATCAGATATCTCTCGCTTTACTGCCCTTTTAAAACCATTAATCTACGAAGCTTAATAGTTATACTAAATGAATGTTATGCTAAAAACCTGGTTTGGTACCCTAAGATATATATAAAGCACAAAAATAATTTTTAAGCGCTTAATTGTAAATTTAAATAAAACAGGCGCTGTATGTCTTACTCATTCCAAAATAAACACTTTTTAAAGTTTGATATTCCGTACTCTCAGTATTTTCGTAAATTATTTAATTAATTATTAATTCGTATTTAAATAAACCATTTTCATATTTAAATACAAATATTAACTCGCATGGATACACTAAAATAAATAAATACCGTACATTCAAAATACTTATGTTGAACTGGAATTAAACGGGACACAGCGAAGCATGAATTATTATTGTGGGAAAGGTTACCGCAGAGCGACAACTGTAACAACATTGAAACAAAAAGAAAACCCAAAATAACAATCAACTTGGTTTTTATGTCTTAAGGAGAATTACTTATAATTTATAACGGTAGTAGTTTGAGTGCGTAATTTATTGAAGGGAAGATTTCAATAATTTTTAAAAATTAGAAATAACATTTTTTTTAATTTTATTTACTGTATAGCGGACAATGAAGCATGTGAGTCTCCTATACATTAAGAGAACACCGCCGCCCATGGACATCCGCGACACATTCCGCGCATTAGTTGTGTTGCCGGCTTTTTACACCGCTTAACGGAATTTTTAAGGGCGTCCGATATCCTCACTCACTCAGCTAAACACAGTAGAAGTACCGTTTCAAGTACATTCACCATTTCACGCTGAGTATTCTATGAGCCCGTGGTATCACTTCAGACGAGCCGGCCCAATTGGTGCGTCAGCATATGCTTCTGCATGGTTGCACGGAGGTCCACTCGCCCGGCCACTGTCAAGCCTTTCCAGAGACCGAATGATTTATAAATTAAATTATAATTGTCCAGACCGGAATTCGAACTCGGTACCTCTCGCGTCATGGAAAACTTTTTAAACCACTTACTACGAAGCTCTCAAATAATATTTTTTTTGATAAATATATAATATTTTATCTATTTTGCATAGATTGTATTTTCTTTTATTTAAATAGTATAGTTCCAAATTGTTATACAAATGTAAAAGTTTAATTTTGATCAATGAAAGATGAGATTATGAATCAAATATTTTATCTAACTTGTACCAAAACGATATCCGTCCTTAGGTAGCATTAACAACTTGGATAATTACTCATTCTATTTTCTTAGACAACTATCAACATTACCATTTGACAAACAAACTATACAGATTTAAATTAATTCGTAGACATATTGACTAATTACCTAGACAACAAAAAAATGATAGTAATGTGAGTTCATGCAGTTTGCGTATAGTCGCTTAAAAATTAAATGGAGATAGGCATTGATGGCGACATCAAAAAAATGTCCATTAATTAAATCCCTCGCGTGTTGTGTGGACCGTATTGTGAAAATATTAACGAGAGAGCTTTAAATACAGATAAAACTTCATCCTATTGAGTAATCGAGTTAAGAGGGCACAATGCCGCATCAATGCTTGCCGCAA
Source organism: Delias oraia (assembly GCA_018230265.1). Taxonomy (NCBI): domain Eukaryota; kingdom Metazoa; phylum Arthropoda; class Insecta; order Lepidoptera; family Pieridae; genus Delias; species Delias oraia. The sequence goes on along the minus strand of DWCF01006774.1, from coordinate 8,888 downwards.
TGATAAACCTTTGTTCTCGCGGTACGGGTTTTTAGAATTGTCAACGAGACCATTTGAAGGCTTAATGAACGGCATTTCACGGAACCGCCAGAGGACGGGCAAATTGACGATAATTATCGTCACTTCGTTTTATCTTAACAGTGCGAAGTTTTGTCATAGACTCGACTCGTCGAGCGACACAGGCATACGCTAGCGATATTCGATATTATGTAAATTGATAAAATTTTATCCTTTTATCAATATTAATTAATAATCCAGAAGTTTCACATTAGATTTCATAAATAACCAATTTTCATTAAATTAATACCTATTTAAGGTAAATAAATAATTAAGATTTTATTTTGAAAAGGCTTTGTTTAGAAATGAATTCAGATAAATAATAATATAGTTTAAGTGTAAAATTGATCCTTCTAACATTGTTCGTCTTCAAAATATTAGGATATTTTATAATGGAAGCTTTTCAAAACAAAACATAGTACTTCAGAAATCACACCCATCAAATTACCAACTCAGCTTGCAAGCTATTACTACTTATCGTGACACAATAAATAAAATAATATAATTTCATAAATCTAACTAAAAATATATATGTTAATATTTATATATAATACACAATCTCCAAAAAAACGGTAATTGAGAAACCGTTTCTAGACAAATTTATATATTACGATTATTAGATATATATCTTACAATATAAATATAGGCACGGTTATGGTGTATTATGAGATTATAATACACAATTAATAAAAACTACATGGATGGGATATCTATCAAAATCATCAACCTGCATTTGACAAAGTTAAACATCACACAACTATTATTTCTATTTAACAATGGTACAAAGAATGTAACCATGTAATGAATGTGTCTGGACTTTAAGTAATTGTTGTGTATTATACAGCTAGTTACCGAACAATCTTTCAAAGTACAGAAACACGAGCATACACGTGAAATAGCTGCAAGAGCACAGTCACGCGAAAGTCAGTTGGGGCGTGCTTTGAATCCTTTCAAGACTGCACCTTCTTAAAGGATATTAGTTTCGAAATTTTGCTGCTTTCACGGGAACAATTTACTACAGTACCTGGGATTAAATCAATATTAAATATCTACGTGTAACGAATACTTCATGATTTGACGAAGCAATGTGACGATTGACTTTGAGTTGAGATATGACATTTTATAAATGCATGAAATTGTTGACATTTTTACTGACTTAATATGGCTTTCTTTAATCACATGGCGAACTAATTTGTACAGACAGTATACGCCCAAAATGTTAATATTAATAGTTAAATATGAATTTGGCTCATTATGGGAACAAAGGCATTATGCACGAAGACGGGAAAGCTATGTCGGTACACAGGTTGACAAATTTAATTCACATTCAAGCATCGCATAGTATTTGAGAACAAAGACAATATTACATAACGATTTTCATATATTTATAAAGAAATATATGAAAATATATTATATATATATATTATTCTTATTAAATACACTCAATTATTATTTCTATTTATTTATTTATATTTTTATTATTCTATAGCGGACAACGGATCAGGCGTGTCTCCTGTTATATGGAAAGAGAGAACACCCATAAGCAACCGCGCCATGGTTCGCGCATTGGTTGTACTAGCGGCTTTTATATGCCGTTATTTAGACGATTTTTAAGGGCCTCCGATATCCTCAATCATTCAGCGAAACACATTACAATTACTTTTTCACGCTGAGTATTCTGTGAGCTCGTGGTATCACTTCCGACGAACCGACCCAATTAGTCAGCATATGCTTGAGCATGGCTCTATCACCAGTACACAAGTCAAGCCCTTCCAGATACCAAATAAATTATAAATTAAATTATAATTTATAATTGTCCGGACCAGGATTCGAACCCGATACGTCTCACTTCAAGGTACATTTTTAAGTTCATTAACAACAATATACTTACGTATCGTACAAGAGAAGCATACTTATTCAATAACAATTGCATTTTATTATTACTTGTCTACACACAGCGGCACAATAGGGGGATCGTAATAAAACGGTTGATTTTTTCGAGAAATTTATGTTGTACATATGTTTTTTTAACACCAAATGCGCAACTGATCGAACGATAGGTGTGCCCTTCCTCGATCATTGTTACAGCCCTAGCCACCAAAATTGCTGGTAAAACACTCATTTTGTATCAGAACAATGTGTACTATTCATATGTAAACAATAAAACGAACCACTATTCCCTTTCACAGTATCTTCCAAACTTCGTATCAGAATAAACACTTAAAATAAAAGTTGAGTGTACTAAAACAATCTGTTTTGAAGGTGTTAGCATTTAAACAAAAACTACATATCTAAATGCCCATCAATATTCGATAAAACCGACCATTTTTGCGTTCTCCTAACTATGCCTCTGCGTGTATATCACTTCAAAACTTCAAAATCTAAATGAATATAGATAACATCACATAAATCAATTATAGTGTCTATGTCCAATACATGACTAAGTAATATTTAAAGTTGATTGTATACAATGTGCGCAATTCTTATAGGAAAATGAATAATTTCTCTTAAAAAGCTAAATTCGCGTTGGAAAATAATTTCTTCAGTGATATTATGCACATTTGCAATTAAGGAAAAAAGTGGAACACGCTCGAATCCGACACACTTCGAACTTCAAAAGAGTACGGTCCATTTAACTTTATGACTCATTTACATTCCCAATATATCATCTCAAATATTCAGAATTTTTTTATAGAATCTAAACTGTAACTTAAATGGAAATATTATTGGTAATCACACACAGAATACCAGCGTGAAGCAGTACTTGTAATATTGAATGAGGATATCAGAAGACCTTGTAAATTTACTGATTAAGCGACGTACTTTATTTAGTCTGAGTAAAAAGCCTGCAACACAATCAAAGCGGTTGAGACCCACCTGTTCCGTTGCCTGCTGTACCATAAATATAAAATAAAACAAAAATATTACTGTTTTAGCTAACATCGCGTTTTCAATACAATAAGTTCATAAAAATTTAAATAATGAGATCGCAATATTTTTTTGAACTGGACATCGTGTTTTATTATACGAGTTATTAAATGTTAAAAAAGATTTTTTCAAATCTCGACCAAAAATGTTTATCAAACCACGTGAATAAAAAAAAATTGACATTGATATAAATGGATATTCCAAAAATCGTATTTCTATGGTATTTTATTAAATAACAAAAACCCGCATTGTGATGATCGCTTTACTTGAAATAATGTTTTAAATATTCTGTCACTCCCTCACGGACGTGACTTTGCTGTTGCAAAATACAGAACATTTCTAAGAATTATTTAATTTTAGCTAAACTTTGATACGGAGTTACTTGGTTAATCTAAGTTGTAAATTATTTATTTACCCTACAAACTATACAGGAAGCGCATTGGATAAAGTTAATCAATAAATTATTCCAAACCATTAAGGAAGTTATATCGCGATACTAATTAAAAACAAAAGCTTCTTGTAACTATTTTCTTGTAGAAAATACAGTCAAACCTAATATTAACAAAGAATATATTTATATTCTTTGTTGTTAAAATGAATATATATATAAAAAAAGTAAAAATTAATTTATATAGTACAAAATTGGATTCAAATAATTACAATAAACGCTAAAATAGTCTAATAAAATAATATATAATTTAAATAAAATATATATAGATTACTGATTCTGTGAATAAAACGTCAAAAATTGAAAGCATAAAGATGATGTAATAACTCATCTATAGCTTAATAAAATATTATATATTTTATTAGATTATCTGTATATAATTTTATGAATTTATTTGGAACAGAATACATCTTAACATTATTGATTCATTCAAGGCGTCTTTCAGACAGACTCTTTCTGTTTGACATACTGTTTATTATCTATGTCCAAGTCAACTGTCACTGGTTATAGCTACATAAACAAACTTTCAAATGGGTATTAAGCACCCTATTAAAAGATTAATTGTTGTACTATATAAAATAATTATTATCCCGACTATAGCCTTGCTGAATAAATAAAACGGTATTTATTTTAATTGAGTTTCGCATGAAATGGTGCCAAATTAACAGTAACAAAAAGTATAATTAACTTGACAAACATTTCATGCACAAACGAGCGGGATGACCGCTACCTCTTCATTTTGTATTACGCGCATTTTAATCCTTATATAATAAATCGTAGGCAATTGAGTCAATAGGAATTTAAATAGGCAAGGAATATAAGACTATGTCCTTTAAAGTTACTATGTTCTACCGACTACGCCTATTCATTTAAAATTTTAATTTCTAGATTAGGAACTAATAACTTTAGTTAGTAAACTTCACCGTAACTCATCAACAGGTTGACACAAATAAGGCGATTCCTTATTATATATGAATGACAGTTTTCTATAAAGAAAGCAAATATGAGCTTCGTTTGAAAAAGTCACATAAAAATGCAGAATCAATGTTTTATTCTAATACCTTTTAACAACGCAGCTCTTAATAAAAAACAATTTCACGAGAAGCTGACTTTAAAACTGCGTTCTTATTTCTTTTCCAGTACGTAATAAAATTCTCGCCATAAATATAAACAGACTAGAAAAGACCAGGCATCTTCAGAGACATAATAATATTAGTTGAGTACAGTTTAACCACGAAGTTGCCAAAATCGTTAGACAATTACAAAGTCTGAAGCATACTAGAATAAAGCGATAATTATGGAACGTAAGCAGGTATTCACTTCCCATTAGACTAAGGAATTGATTTGTGATTCATGATGTTTTCAGATCTGATCTTATAACGAAGCACATGACTTATTCATATTCTCCAAGATAACGTAAAAGTTGGGAATCTTTAGATATTGTGGCGTATAATAAATGAGACAATAACAAGGCGCTGTCTACGATTTTCTGTATTATAAGTAAACGCTATTTCAAAAACTGTACAAAATATATTCTAAACCGTATAAAATTTACTAGGACAAAACTTCAACTTGCTAATGGAATATAGATTTGCCAAACATTATTCGGTAATTCCTTTCCGTAAACATCCAGGCATGTCTTCATAATGGGTGCACATATCTGAAAATAAACAGTTCAAATTATAATTTTATAGTTAAACTTGTATCAAACTTTAGTGCCTACCTTTCCATAGAATCCCATCATCCAGCAACCGACATTAAGTCCCAAATTGAGATTAGTAGCACAATGATTTACAATAATGTCTTGATTCACCTGAAAATTAATATACAAATCAATTAACACGATTAAGATATCTTTTAAGGGTCTCATAGGCGATTGGTCTCGTGAAATACCCTGAGTTCATGGGTCACAAACTCCATTCCCGATCTGAATAGAATGTATAGTTTAATTTGTAAATTTTATCAGTCTTTGGAAGGGCTTGATGGTGGCCGGATATCTTAACACTGTCTTACGAATGTGCCAAAGTATAGATTGTGGCGTATTGGGGGGCGGTGATCTCATACCATCACCGTTATAACATATGTTTTGTTATTTGTCATGAATAATTTTGATAATAGACGATATTGATTAGTATTTTCCGTGTTCTATGTATTGAACAGCTATTATACAATTTAAATATACGATAATTGCGTTATTATTATACAAATGAAAAGTAATACATAATATTAAAATATAAAAATGTAGATCAAAATTAGATACTACTAAATATATTAATATAAGTGATACTATGCATACAGAAACAGGCTTTCCTTCTTGCTCAAATCGAGTAATGTTAGCACTCTGTACGGGTAGGATCCGCCATCTAGTGTTCGATACGTAATGCTTGCTAAGGTACAGAGGATATAAGCCACACAACCCTGGGATGGGATTCGGGTCGTATCTGAGATACAGAGGCTGAAAAAAGTTAATATCAGTTATGATCTCACTTATCGTAAATCATGCAGTATCTTATTAGGCCACCAAATTGTAGTATTATTTACGTTGGCTTGCTGAATAAACCACATATTTGCTTATAAATTCCAACTAGGCTGTAGTGTCTAGGAAATAAAGAAATATATCTTCTTTATTATGAATATACTGACCGCGTTATTAGTAAAAATAGAAACCGCTCAATGAAAAATATTTGGAATGTTTTGTTTCCTTCGTAAAATATCTGTATAGAAATAGATAGAAAAGAGGTTTTATTATCTACTAAAATAAGAACGTTTTTCTTTATTAAGAGTTAAAGATCTCTGTTTGAATTAAAAGATAAACTAAAACTAAAACTAATCTTTGGCATTTAAGGCGTATTTTGAAACATTTTTGATTAATATTCAATACGGCGATATTAACTATGATCAGTATTAAACTTTGTATATTGTGTTTTATAGTATATCAAGGAATGGAACAGGCTTCTCTATGGTAAGAGATCAACGCCGCCCATCGATAACCAACCCACAATCCGCGCTATGGTTTTGTTGTCGGCTTTGACGTCGCTTTAACGGTATCATTTCAAGGGCCACATCCTCACTAAATCCACGAAACCCAGTACAAATACGGGTTCATGCTGACTTTCTGTTAACTCGTTATATTACTTCAGACGAGCCAACTCAATTAGTGCATCAACATATGCTTTAACATGGTTCTCCCATGGCTAAAGTCATCTAAATTTATGAAGATTTTTGGTGAATCCTATAATCTATATTATTGTAATTTAAACAATATTAAAAAGAGACCTTCATTAAACTACCTTATTCTTTTCAATGGAAGAATTGAGCGCGAGAAGAAATTCTTGATTATACTTCAGCGGTTCGCCTTCTCTGTTACAGTAATCCGCACTTGTTATAACAAATGTGTTTCGTTCCATCGGCTCCAATTCTGGAAGTCCAACCACTGCGCAGCCGTCTTCTAGATCTTGGGAATAATTGATTTCGCTGGATGAGATGCGCCCTCCCAGTAATAAGCCCTTTTTGTTCTCAACAGGTGGATCTGAAGCTACAAACAGAACTAGGTTAACTTTCCTTCTCGCAAATGAACTGAAAATATTACAGCTTGCTAAAACACGACATGGAAGTTTTTTTTATTTTATTTGAAAACGATGGCAAAGGAGCATGAGGCTCCAGAATATGTGATTTTCAGCCCATGAAGACCCACAACCTTTGCAGGGCCATGGGCGCGTTGTCAGTCTTTTAGGAATAGGTATGCTCTTTTTTGAAGAACCCCAATTTGTATTAATTTAGGAAAAGTGTCTTATTGAATGGGCATCCCGCCTTATTTACACCGTTATCAAATAGTACTAAATTCTAAAATATTTTCATTTATGGCCCAGTACTTTATATCTACAAACATATTCATTTGTGTCATTATTTCTCGGATATAAATCAGATATCTGACTATATCAGTGATATATCTGATATATATACATATGGAAATTGTATTGTAAAGATTATAGTAATGTTAAATAAAATGAATTGAAATTACAACATTTGGAGACCTGTCCCCATTTCGAAATGTGAGTTTTACGTTTCTAAGTCGAATATTTATGCTTATTTAAGCGCACCCTTGCCCTTTTTATAACATTCGCATATCGTTATTCTTATTTTATTGCTAACCGGGCACGTGGGGAGCTAGGAGAGCAATTTTCGCACCAAAGGCGATACTTCCCGACGACTGAGTCAACACTGTTTGTTTGTTAAGATTTTCCGTCATTTTTCGGAAGCGAGCCAGCATCAAATTTCCCGATTTCATTTGTTCAAGGAACTTATTAAGCTTATACTGAAATTAATAATATTAAAAAACAAACTTACAATTTAGCTATGGCTTAAGGCTTTTTAATGCGACTTCATACAATTTGGTTTATACTACCCTTACCCCCTCCCGTACCCTTACCACCTTATTTAGAGATAAGACAAGATATTCTTAATAAAAGCAATGAGTCTTAGAACTGAATCTATAATTTAATCAACATTACCTGACTATAAAGTATCATAAAAACCCTTATCAATTACGTAAATAAGCAATAAGGAAATAATATATATTATTATAACATCTATTGAATACATACCTCTTCCAACTTCGAGGCCTCGTACCAATTACCAAGGCGCACTCTGTTACAATATACAATTCCTTTATCTTCATCGTGTTTCGACATTTCATTTATAAATTGTGAACTTTAAGTAAGATGTTACAAAAATGTTACAAAATAATGTTATTAGTCGTAATTTTATGCGTAGCAGTGGCGTAAACTGTGCAATAAATAAAATTTTAATGATATTATAAATTTATTTTTCTTTTGCGCAATTGCTTGAAAACTGTCATTGTTGACATAAAATTTGTCATTAAAATACATATAAAAAAAACGATTTATTTTAGCTCTTTTCCTTATCGTATCATTAGAAGCACAAAAAGTTTACATACAAAAAATATTATTGAATTCAATGACTATTGCGCTTGAACCACACGTACATACGATCTAATTTAAATATTAAACGTTTAAAGAATAAAAATACAGTTGTGTACCTACATTTGTTTAACCTATAACCTAAAAATAAAACCGTAAGTAACCTTGCTTATAAAATATCTGGTGTATGTAAATTAAAGAAGGTTAAGTATATCTCTCAATAGTTTCTTCATTTGTTTAGGTTAGTTTTAAAGAATTTTCGTATAAATAAAAAGATGATTACTTACATACATATATTTATTAACAAGCATAGTTTGTAACTACAAAAATTCTATGCAAATTTAGTGGAATATTTGAAAGTTTTTAGATTTATAACTATGATTGGGTCATAGGGAGAATCACTTAGAATCCAATCATCATCATCAGCCCATCTAAATCTTTTTATAAGTCATCATAATCATCATTTCAGCCGTAAGACGCCCACTGCTGGACATAGGCCTCCCCCTTGGACATCC
>DWCF01006773.1:0-11804 GCA_018230265.1 Delias oraia | reverse complement strand
TTCTTATTACTTACATATATGTATTTGTATAATATTTGGTCAAATTTAAAGCAAAACATGGGGATAAACTAATGCAAAGAGCATATTTCAAAAGTAGGAACAGTTTTCAGTAAGTTTTTTGGTATTCTTATTTGTATATCACTTTGAACTTGCAAAACTATTTACAGATTAAATTAATCAAATCGCTCCAGCTATTCTCTTGTTTTAGTAAGACAAATAAGATTTATATAGATAGTTTGATATGTTGTAAGTCTCGTAGCATAAAGGTTTTAAAAGTGTACCATGAAGCGAGAGCTATGGGGTTCGAATCCCGGTCTGGACAATTATTATTTAATTTATATATAATTATAACAAATATTATATAATTTATTTATTCGGTCTCTGGAAGGGCTTGACAGTGGCCGAAAAAGTGTCTTAATACTGTAGCACCCGCAAATGTTTCTTTTGATTTTATAACTATTATAAAGGAAAAACTATTTTTAACAGTGCTTTTCGCGTTAAGGCTTACAGATAACTAAAAGCTTATTTATATTGTATTGTGAGTACTTACGACTTGAAGAAAGTTGTTGACAAGATAAATGAAATGCCTCATAAAAAAGTTACCGAAGGGACGAGAGGGGTCACTCGAGGCCGCGGTCAAGCCTTTCCGCCCAATTGAGTGCGTTTCCGGTGGGGCGTGTGTGATGAATTATTCAAATTCCTTGGGGTTATATTGAAAGTCACACCTGTTTGAATGTTGGACAAGGATGCGGATTACGGAACACTTGAACTGTTATTGAAATATTCATAATTGTGTTACTAGAACTATTCAATGGTTTAAATGTTGGTTCTTAGTAGGTACATAAGTTAGAATTTGTGTCATTGAAAGTAAGTGAAGTCAAAAACACTTCTTTTTTTTGGTACAGTGGACAACGGATCCATATGGTAACAAAACACCGCCGCCTATGGACAACCGCTCAATCCGCGTGTTGGTTGTGTAGTCGGAAATTGATATAAATTCGTTTTATTGAAGGTCGCTTAATAAGTTCAGATTTGAAAAACGATAAAGATTTTTTTTAATGCTGTAATATTATGAAGCTACAAAATTGATTTGAAAAAAGACTAAATCTATCAAAAATTATAATTTCTCTATGATTAACTAACAAAAAGGCAAAAATTCAAGAAATGTGAAAGACAAAAAAAGGTCTGAATTTTCAATAAAACTCCCCTATGTGGAAAATTTAGTGACCGTAATATTAACTCATAGGAAATTCCAATACACACCATTTCCGCCCTCAAAATAGGGTGTCCAGTTAAGAAGCCACAACATATGGACTGAATTGTTTGTGAGGGGCACTTGCAATTTGGTATGCAATGAATAAAACCGTATTACAAAGGAATAGAGTTTAATTTTGCCTATTTTGTACGGTGTTGTGGTTCGTGGAAATTTTTGAAGGCGAGAAAATGCTTGACATCCTGTCTGGTTTGTTGGTCGATTTATTGGGCGTGATTTAATAGCTTTGGTCAAAAAGGGTAAGAATAATTATTATAGATTTTGTTAACTTAAGAAATCTGTAAGTTAAAAAATTTAAACATAATAATACTTTCACATGTTAAGTTAGATTACCAGTTACAAGCTTTACATGGTGTTTAATTAACACAACAGACGGCCACACAACCGAAGCGAGAATTGCAACACGTTTGACCATGGATTGCCGTGACCTGTTGCCATAAAGAGAGCGATCAATGAATCATTTATAAAATTGTAGATTATTTATGAATTAAATTTATCAAAAAACAAACGACAATCGGTACAATTAAAATCATTAAAAGCGCCTTTTATACTTTTCAAATACAGATGACAAAATTAAGGTAGAAAATAAACAAACATTTAGTTTTTAACTGCTCTAATAGAAAAGTAGGTTTTATAAGAAGAGATTAAGTTCAATCAATGTATGCATTAAGATAATATTATTATTCTCAATTAATAATTAATGTATATCTCTTACCTATAGAAAAATTATGCTTTACAATTTTCTCTATATTTTTTGGTTTGGTAGTAATGGTAGTAATATTTTATGTAATTTTATAAGCTTTTGGATCCTCCCTCTCCCTTCTTAAACGTTACGTTATACCAAAAAGAGTATTTTTATCTAAAATAACAATTATGTACCCAAAGAATCTATCGGAAAGCCATGATTTAGTATTATCGCATTTGCGATAATACTAAATCAAGGAACAAGGACTGCAATGTAAGTGAACACGCAGGTTGCGTATTTTTTTGTTTACTTTTATTCTATCTATTTTATTTTTAAAAAGAAATATTACCTACCTACTTAACAGATTATAAAAATCCCCTTTCCATCTCCGTGAGGCATAGTAACATATTACGAGAACCCTTTTCAAAGGATTATTTGTCTATAATTTCCGTGATTATAACTTGAACTTAATATAGCTTAGCGCTTCCTGCTTTCCTACCTGTGGTCCGCGGACCGCCGGGGTCCGCGATTATTTGTATAGGGGTCAGGAGTGTCATCTCAGTACCATACATAAATACTAATAATAAGTAAAATAAAATAGTATACACATTCCTTAAAGGCCGAACCCGCGGCTCTGCAAGGACTTGGGGTGTCCATGGGCGGAGGATCGATTGTCCCAGGTGAGCCTGCTGCTCATTTGCCATCGATTTTATAAAAAAAATACCGAATTTAATATTTTTGCGTTTTTATTAAAGGATCCGTGAAAAGTATCCTTGAATTTCCAGGGGTTCGTGGCTGAAATATGTTGGCGTTCGCTGATCTAGCTTATAAATTTTGGCACCCGTGGGAGAGCCATACTGAAGCATATGCTAACGTGTACGTCGGCCAGCCGGACATGTCAGTTGGGCCAGCTCGGCTGAAGTGATGCCACGGTCTCACAGAATACTCAGCGAGAAACGGTACTTGTGGTGTGTTTCGCAGAGTGAGTGAGGATATCGGAGGCCCTTAAAAGTGCCGCTTAAGCGGCGTCAAACTCCGGAAATACAACCAATGCGTGTACTTTGACGCGGTTGTTCATGGGCAGCGGTGTTCTTACCATATAGGAGACCCACCTGCTACGTTGTCTATTATAGAATAAAAAATAAAACTAAATTAAGACTAGTTGAGCGTAAATTGGCATTTTAAGACACGTGCTGTTAGTTTTTTTATGACCAAATCGCATTGCGCTAGTATTGTTAGTACCACCTGGTCCCACAAAGACTGATCGATCGGATCATTCACTACGCTCCAACGGTCAGATTTGCACAAATTTTAGTGCTGTATATCTATATCGACATTCGATACTTTTGAGTAATTTTTTATTGTATTGCGGGCAACGGAGGGTCTCGTTGATGGCAAGAGATCATCGCCAGCCGGACATCTGTACGCTTTGGTTGTGTTGCTGGATATTAAAGCCGCTTGAACGGCACAAGTCTCCAGTATCCTCACCATACTACAGCAAACCATACTACAAGTATTATTTCATGCTCTGTGAGCTTGTGGTATCACTTAAGGCAATGATATGGGAGGTGATACTACTGGAACGATCAGAAATATATTACTTTACATACCGGACGGTACCTACTAGTACCTACTCCTGATGATAAGAGAGCACCGCCGCCACGATTAGGTCATATTGCCAGCTGTGGTGCTTCTTAAGTGGAACTACAATATTAAGGAAATTGGAAGAAATACTTATCAATTGAACATTATGTTGCAAATACATATCTACTGTTAAAGAACTCGATGGAAAATTGAACCCAATATTGTTAGAATATGTAACAATACTTTATGGGCTTATTTTAATGTAAAATATATCTTATTTTACAAGTCGATATGTATCTATGTAAATTATATCGATAAGAGTTCATCACTAGAAAATATGACAAGTCTAATGCGTATTATTGACCAAGTGATCAATGATCTATGGATATTTGGATCAATAAAATTATGCAAAATCATCGTTGTCATTGTCATGGCTCCCGTATTGATTTCATTATCTCATTGATATAAGGTATTATTTGTAAATCGGCGTAAATTTTACTTGTCCTTTTGTGCTGAGTCATGGATTGTACGGCTGCATGTTTTTGGTTAAAAAGCCTCTATTGAAGTCATTTACTAACATTTTAAGGAAGAAAAAAAACATATTTTGACTTTAATTCATACAACTTATTTTTATATTCTATAGCGGACAACTGAGAAGGTGGGTCTCCTTTATGGTAACAGAACACCACCGCCCATGGACAAACGAGCACAGTTCACGCATTTGTTATGTTGTCGGCTTTTTACGCCGCTTAAATGACACTTTTAAAGGCTCGAATAGGCTCACTCACTGAGCGAAACACAGTAGAAGCACCGTTTCAAGTAGTTCCAACTACCAATTCACGCTGTGTTCGTAAGCCCGGGGTGTCACTTCGAATGAGCCGGCCCAATTATGCGTCAGCATATGCTTCTGCATGGTTCTCCCACGGGCGAAAAATTACTGTATACATGTTTAAGCTGCAAATATATATGCAAGGCGTGTCTTTGTTGGTTTGTAGTGATTTACTCTTAACTGTATTAATGCTAATTCCGCTACTGTCCATTTCTGTTTATTTAAGATACAATGATTCATTCTCACCACAGTTTTCATATAGTTCAGTTGTTCAAGAATAAGCCGGTTTGTGTATGGTTTTTTATTATAGCGGATGGCGTGGTAAGCGGCCCTCCTTGGTAAGAGATATCTGTCGCCTATGTAGTGTTGCCCAAATGCAAGACCAAGACCAAGACCGCCTAATTTTAGCAAGACCAAGACTGACTGTGTAAGACTTTTTCAAGAACAAGACGAAGCCTGTAAGACTCTTGTGTCTTGCAGCTATTTTTTTGGCTGTGATTTTTGAAATTTCTTATTAAATGTTTAGACATATTTTATAAAACTGGTTGGTCTTTACTATGGCTATGCTAATTCAAATTCAAAATGTTCCTATTTTGATAGGTTTTTCTAAGATCTGAAGTAAACTTCAATAAATGTCTAATAGGTAATTCCAAGACTTGCAAGACTCTTGCTGCAAGACCAAGACCAAGATTGGGAGCGCTATACTAAGGCCAATACCAAGTGTAAGGGCGCAAGACCAAGACCAAGCTAAGTCTTGGATTTGGGCAACACTACGCCTATGAACAACCATGCCAATATACTAAGCAAATTCAGAATACTCATCGTAAACTTGTACTGTGTTTTACTGAGTGAGTGATATCACAGGCCCTTTAAATTATGCCTTAAGCGGCATTAAAAACCGGCAACACAACTAAAGCACAGACTGTGGCGCAGTTGTACCTACTTGGCCGGCGAATCTCTTGCCATGTAGGAAACTCACCTGCTCCGTTGTCTGCTATACTATAAAAAAGCTTAAATTAATGTTGCTTGCATTACTATTTTCTGAATATATCTAACATACTGTGGAATGTTGCGCCCAGCACGATGACCGTACATACATACATAGTTTATTTTCTTTGGCGACTCTCCAGATGACCAGCTGGGTTTATTTTCAACATCCGTTTTTACTGCTCAATGACATTTGCTTTTTATGGGTGTCTTTAGTCGATTTTGCTTTTGAATGACCACGGGTTATTTTCCCCGCGCAGTTTCCAACCTCAATCAGTTTCTCCAGGTTGTTGTTTCTTCTGCCCATCGTGTCGCATCAGTAAATAATAGCAGAATAATGATCAGTAGTAAATACTTTAGTCTTGTATGAGAACGTAGTCAACAAAGATGGCAAGATAATAAATTTACGGAGAGTGCAGTTGGCTAAGTTTTTGTGACTTACGACGCTAGTTCCTTACAAGATAAACTTGTCTAGAAGCTGTGGAGTTGTTATTCGTATCATATTTTTAGATTTTGTATAGAATATATTTCTTTGAGCCGCTTTGCCAATATATTTTAAATCATAAATTGTATTTTTTTTTTAATCTTTTATGTTATGTACAATGTACAAGTAACAAAGTTCTGTAAAAATATTAAAATTGTGTAATATGTAGATAGCGGATCCTTTGGTTGTAAGAGATCACTGCCTGCTATTTTTTATAAACATATCGCAATCTTTAGGTACTTTTGGTTATGTTGTCGGCTTATTACGCCGCTTATGTGGTTTAATTTGGTAGGTCTCTTGTATTATTACTCACTCAGAAAAACAATATTTCATGCTGGTATTATTCAAGACTGTTCACTCTAGGTGAATCGGTTCAGGTAAAGCGTCAGCTTCAGCCAAGCTTTTCCATCTTGGAGAATATTTTAACATTCACCTTTGTCAATTAATATATTCATTATAAACTATAATTATTGTGAAGCAATTAACGGCTTCAAAGTGAAGTATCTACAATATATATATTTTTAAATAATATCGATAAAATTATCATAAACAATCAGAGGAAAACTCTGTGGGTTTACAGATATCATTAAGATGAAATTTCAGCTTACATATTCTTCTCCACTCCACCTATGTCCTTGTCAGAGGGCAGTAGAGTGCCCCTCTAATTTATCTCACGCACGGCCCATAGGGGCTTGATTGAAAAGTTCGAAAACTTTAAACTTTTCACCGACCTCAAACTTTTGGGTTTCCTTTGCGGGTTCTGTTTATTCATTTTATGTCACTGTCTTCGCACTTTGACTTAGAAATTCTATTACAACTGCTAACATTTTGTCCGTAAGTCCGTAAAAGTAAAATGTAATTTCTCTCACTATGTTAAATGTAAACAAAATAATAAAATATATATTCTGTGTTGTTTGTTAAATAAAAAAAATTATAAGTTAATAAAATTTGACAAAGGTTTAGTATCTAAAAATAGTTTCTGATAAATTTATATATTAATCCCTTTAAATGCCCTCCCGATAAGTTAAACCTAATGAGATAATAAATAGAATCTTTAATTTAACTTTAGAAATTATCGGATACCATTGAAATTAAACCGAATAAGCGGGGTAAAAAACCGGCAACACAACAAAAGCATGTAATATGGCGCGGTTATCCATGGGCGGATGTGATATCTTACCATAAAGAAAACCAACCTGCTTCGTTGCCCACTATACGATAAAAAAGGTTGTTCTTTAGATTATTTAGAAATATAGATAAAATCACCAAGTGTAGTATGCCACGTGGTGTACGGGCATGGTTTTGGTGGAATGTACCAAATGTTGTGCGGTGCTGTGATGCAAGGAGCGATTCGGGGCGCAGAAGGCCGATGTCGTTATCGGTCAAGCGACGACCTTTCAGAAGATGCTCATTGGACGGTTTATGCAATACTAAGTTCAAAGGATACATTTTATTTCAAATTTAATGACTATAAATTGGAATAAACTATATAAGGTATATAATGTAACAAAGAAACCCTATTTTAAATCTAAGCGAAGAAAGACGGGATGATTTTTTTTAAATATAAAACAAGGATTAAAATAACATATAAAATAAGGATTTTTTTATATAAAACAAACAAAAGGAAACAAGCAGGAATCTCACTTAGGATAAGCGGTTCTGCATAGACACATGTGTTAGAACACAGAGCTAAAATACAAACGAAATAGAGACAAATCACAGTTAAAACATATAGAACAATGACATGGATACGAAAACCAGATAAGACCAGAAAAAGGAAACATAAATAAGAAATTAATATTTATAAAATTGTCATAAAGAAAAAATTAATAAACGTGTAAATATAATATACATAAACTAATTTTTTTATCATTTAAAAGGCAATAGATCAGGCGGGTCTTCTCTAATGATAAGAGATCACCGCCGGCTGTGAACAACCCGCTCTTTGATTGTGTTGTCGGCTTACGTCACTTTAACTGAATATTTTATAATGTTATAGAGGACAACGGCTCAGGTGGATGTCTTAAATGGCAAGAGAAGACCGCCGCCGACGGACAACCGCGCCATACTCCGCGTACTGGTTGTGTTGCCGGCTTTGTACGCCGCTGAAGCGGCATTTTCAAGGACCGATAAACTCATTCATTCTGCGAAACACAGTATAAGTACCATGTCACGTTGAGTATTCTGTGTGAGCGTGGTATCACTTCGGACGAGCCGGCTCAATTGGTGCGTCAGCATGGCTCTCCCACGGGTGAATTTTCAAGGGACTTCAGTATCCTCATTCAGTGAAACACAAGAACTTTTTCACGCTGGTATTCTGTATAATTATCACGACTAATAAATGAGCTCATTACAATTGTGCTGACTACCGTAGGCAGAACAGCGTCCAAAGTCCGGGACGATGACATTTCGCTCGTCCTCAGCTGACCTATACCTCTGCACTTCATCCAAAAGACCTCATTAGACCATTGAGTCACTCGCGGATATACTTTCTATTCAAAATGAGCCAAGATCACGTTGGTCACGCCTGGAAATAGGTCGCAGTCTGCAACGTCGTTTTATGACATTTTATTTTTATTGTAGTACGAGTTCGGCACGGCAAGCGTCGCGTTGCTTCGACAAATATTAAAGTCTTATAAACATAGGGATTGGTGTTGAAATTTAGTTTTATATTTTTGTCAATGTTGAATCATTAAAAATTGTCGATAAAATTAAACTTATGGGTTAAGCCACCCGTTCAGGGATATGAAAAATAGATGTTTACAAATTCACAAATGTACCTGACATGCATATAAAATTTCATACAAATTGGTACACCGCGACACAAGATTAATATTTATATTTTATAGCAATATATATTGAAAATAGTACGTACTTAACGTATATCCAGTATTCTAACTCACTTAGCTAAACAGTACAAGTATTGTTTCACGCTGGTGAACTGTAAGTAGCTTGTTAACACTCCGAACAAGCCGCCCAAATTAGTGTGTCAGTATGGCTATCGCACTGGTTAAACCGTCAAACCCTTATAAAGACTTCAAATCAGAACGAACCCGATAGCCATAACTGCACGGTAATTTACAGGACAGCTCGGCTAAGAGACTTTTTGAATTACATTAAAAATAATGTTTTAATTATTTATACGACTGTACAAATGAAGGCACACTTGAAATACATATTTATTTGGGGGTTTTTCAATTAGCTAAACACAAAAGAAAAAACATTTCTATCAGAAATCCCAAGTCACAGATATATTGACATATCCATCAACCGCGTCACCCTAACAGATTCCCACAGTTGCTGTAAAATTCTAAATACATAGGACAATGGTATTGAATGACCATTAAGATTCAATGAGCATAGAATGCAATAAATCTTCTTAAAAGGCTATCTCCTAAGGAACAATCAGATCGGATCCGCGCATTGTAGGAGCAATCGTGGACTATTCAAATACATGGCCATATCTGGCTAGCAATTTGCTGAACACCGTTTTGACACCATCATACATAAACATTCAGAACTTCCTACACGTTCTGGTCTAATGAGGCAATATATCCATATATATAATTAGTGCGTCAGCATATGCTTCAGCATGGCTCTGATACGGGTGCGACGGTATTAACACTCGCCCGGCTACTGTCGAGCCCTTCCAGAGCACGAATAAAATATAAATTTAATTATAATTTATAAATGTCCGGACCGGGATTCGAACCCGACACCTCTCGCTTTATGGTAGACTTATAAACCATTTAGCTACGAGGCTCTTAAAACTAAGGCTTAACTCTTAAACTAAGGCTATACACCCATACTTCTTAATTTTATCTTATTTTTCTTAGGTATAGGTTCTTTGGAAGTTGTTTAGTATAAAGCCGACGTATCTAATAATAGTGTTCGAAGAACTTTCCCATTTTATGAGTATAAGTAGTAATAAAGTATACCTGAGTTGTAGATATAAGGAAACAAATTGATGAATTTGTTCTGCGGTGGAGGCTGCGGTTAGATTAACTCGCGTTTGCCTTGCACAACCTAACCTTTGTGCGTATTTCTTCAACTTTATTACGTCATCGTCAACTGTGGGGAATTTCGCATTTCACAGATGTTGCTACGCATAAGCACCTTACATTAAAGTTGTTCTAGTTATTGTTAATTATTTCTAGTTATTTTTATGAAAATTGGAAAGCGAACGAACAGGTGGTTAGCCCATGGAGACCTCCAGTCCTTGGTGAGCTGCGGGTGCGTTGCTTACCTTTCAGTTCTTTATACTCTTTAACCACATAGCGGTATATACATGTACCTATATTGCATATACTGTGAGTCTCCTCTATGAACACAATCCATTCTTTGGTTGTGTTATCGACTTTTATACCACTTGAGCGGTCTCTGATATCGTCACTTAACCAGAAAAATACACTATAAATACTAGGACGAGCTGGCAAAATTAGTGCGTCGTCATAATATACTTAAGGCCATTGTCAAGCCCTTCCAAAGACGGATTACGAGTAAGTTATATTTGTTTATCAAGACCGCGGTTCGGAACCGATTTCCCTGAATTTATGATGTCTTAAGACAACTTTCGTCGAACTATTCAGTCTTATTCTATGCTTTAAATTAATAAAATAAGGGTAGTTATTATCTTTGTAGTTACGTGAAAGGTTTCTAGCACAACATCCAATTTAAGTTTTTGAACTGAATTAGCAATATTTGGTTATATCTTTTTAATAATGAAAAACAGGCCAGGATGGTAAGATATCGCGGTGCCATAGACAACTATAAATTCACCTACTTGTTCTTTTGTCGTCTTTTTAGACCGCTAAGTAGGAAGTTAAACTTCATTAGGTTCTCAGATATCCTCACTAACACTGCAAAGTAGGTATGCGTAATTTCATAGTTCAAACAGAAAAAGATATTTTATACATCAATTTGAATGCTTCAAATACATCAACCATATATTAGATATATTACACAAATTAGTTACTAAAATTATAGCATGATTCAAATGCAGAATCCTCATTACGATGCGTATAGTCTGAATGTATGTTTGTATTTCAAAATGAGTTATGGGTCTCGCTTGGCCCCTGCCCCCGGATTCCCGTCAGTCCATAGAACAATTACGGCATATGCGCACTATTTTCTTAAGCCGCAAAGGTTAAGTTTATGCCATAACGGTACACGGAAACACACATTAATCAATGATTTATCCATTATTATGATTGCTAAGAAAATCTTAGCTTTGTATATCGCAGAAGTAATGTATGTTACTATTTTTTTTATTAAATGTAAATTAAAAGATCTGTTTAAAAATTATGCAAAGAAAAATTTTCGTAAAATATATTTTCATAGTTTATTAGTAACTTTTCACAGCACGGCGAGCTGTCCAGTTTCATGGCCATCTGTCCAACTTGCATCCCAGCCCGCGTTAAGCTGTAAAGACCGTATGACCGCAAGGCGAGTTAGTCATTTAAAAAAAACTTTTAATTCAAATAAAAGCTTACGCTATTAAGACTAAGTTGCAAATTTATAGTACATTCAAATTCTCGTTCGTGGTGGTTGTTGTCATATTTCTCCGAAACAAGTCGAGCGATTTTTATGAAATTTTGTGTAAGAATATATCAGGTAGATCTGAATAGGTCAATATATATTTAGTATTTTTCAAACCCAAATGTCTACCAACAAGTTTTTGTGATTGAACAATGAAAAACACACCTAACCATACATTTTCACCATTCTATCAATCAGGAACTAAAAAGTACTTGAAATAGTACTTCTGCTGTGTTTCGCTAAGTAAGGATAAGTAGGGCCATCCCTACGATACCCTTACTTAACGGTATTTTCATGGAAAAATACCGCTTAAGTGGCGTAAAAAGTCAGCAACACAACCAATGCGCGGACTGTGGCGCGGTTGTCAATGTGTGGGGGTGTTCTCCTACCAAATAGGAGACCCGTTATCTTACCTGCTCCGTTA
>DWCF01006772.1:0-11805 GCA_018230265.1 Delias oraia | reverse complement strand
AGTAAAATATACATTTAATCTTTAAAAATCGGTCTCTCCCAGATATCCATGTTGTGATAATGGTAGTGGTAATCACTGGTTTTGTAGGTTTTTTTTATAGTATAGCGGACAACGGAGCAGGTGGGTCTCCTATATGGTAAGAGAACATCGCCGCCCACCACCAACCACGCCACAGTCCGCGCTTTAGTTGTGTTCCGCCTTTTTACGCTACTCGCTATTTTAAACACAGTACAAGTACCGCTTCAAGCTTATTATTCTGTGAGCCCCTAGTATTACTTCGGACGAGCCGCCCCAATTTGTGCGTCAGCATATGCTTCAGCATGGCTCTCCCACGGGTAATAACTAACCTAACCCAACCAAATTCACGCATTCAACTTGCTAGGTAATTGAGAAGCAATAGTGGTTTACATAATAATAACTATGTAAATATAACCTAAAATATTCCGTAACACATAATTCCGAGTGATCGTAATGATATTCTAAATGGTGTAAGTAATTATTGCTCACCGGACCGTCTCTATCGAAACGTTAAAGTAAATAACAGAATTTAAAATTTAAACCTCGAAAGTAAAATACTCTTAAAACGTTCTTTTAAAATCTTCACATATACCGCCTTATTTAAGAGCTCATACAATATTCTCTTAGCGCTAAGCAATTGGTCTCGGTTGAAACCTGTTGGTTTACTTGGCGTCGCTCGGAACATTTGTCTCGCCTACTTGCCAAGAATCCGTAATGCCCAATAAGTATCATCGTTTTTAAACTGCCTGTGAGAAGTTCAGGAATGGGTAAATGTTCTGGCTGATATCTTTACCGTTTCTTCGCTTTCAATAATAAAACAGTACATTTTATTTTATCTTTAATTTATATTTGCTATAAAAAATGCTATAAAAATTATTTCCTAATGAATCAAATTTTAATAACTGTATGAATTGAGACTTTTTCGTCACTGTGTAATTTCGAGTTTAATTCAAAACAATAAATCTATTTACAATAAAGCCTTACGCTTAATACGAATAGTTAACTATGCATCAATTTTGTAAAATAAAATACGTGTAAAAAGAGCTCTGTATTTAAAAACTACAATAAATCCACCGACGGCCAGGTCCAGGATTGATCTGGGTCAGATAAAAAAGTCAACAAAACACTCCGTCAATAACAATTAATGCCAAGCAATAGTCAGGTTAAATAAACCAGCATTTATACCGGGCTCTACATTTATTTTGTCCGCCAGATTTACAATTAATTGTGTACATTCGCATTTTTCGCAATATTGCCATAAAAACGTTTATTACAAAATAGACAGTAACGAATTTAAGTTGTGTTTTTCTAGTGATGTAAATCGCATAACTTTGATGAACACTTTCAACTACATATAAGGAAAAAGTACTTCTCTACTGGAGTGTATATTTTTAAAATATTTTATAACAGCGTTAGTAACAAACCCGTAAAGACTATAATGTGGATACAACCATGATATTTTTTAATATAGCCCTTCACGTAGTAGGTATTTTTCAGGCAGAATATTAAATCATCCATATTTTCGGGGTAAAATATTATACATATGTTATTTTGGAATGTGTGTAATAAAAGTTTGGTTCGAGGCGTCATTCGTATTGGCATTCATCGGAAGGCAAAACACGTGTTGAATACGATCTACTCAGCAAAGAGAGTAGTTTTTGTGTGGCATTTATATTTTGTGGCTTCGTGTGAAATATATGTGAAGTAAGTATTGGAATTATTTAAAACTACATATTTATCCGTGCGAGAGCGATGCTGAGGCATATGTGGACGCCCGGCTCGTCCGAAGTGATACCACGGGCTCACAGAATACTCAACGTGAAACGGTACTGTGTTTCGCTGAGTAAATGAGGATATCGTAAGCCCTTAAAATGCCGCTTAAGTGGCGTAAAAAGCCGACAACACAACCTATACACGGACCGTGGCACGGTTTTCCATGGGCGGCGGTGTTCTCTTACCATATAGGGGACCTACCTGCTTCGTTGTATGCTAAATTATAAAAAAAATTATCCATCTGCGACTCTTGTTTACACTATCTGTAGCTACAGAAATTGATGTAATTTTTCTTTATTAATGTAGAAACTTATAGATCCTAGTTTTTTAAGTATTCGAATCAAAAACTCATTAACTATTTTTTAATCTTAATTAAAATATGTTTCAATTATTAAATTGTATTATAGATCCGTTATTGAATAATACAAGTATGTTAATAATAATTAATAATAATAATAAATTAATCATATTCGTTTCTTGATGGACAGATATTTCACCTAGTGCGTTCATGAAACATCTGTTCATAAAAATGGTAATACTTTCGAATAAACTTTCAATATTATACAGTATACCTGTCTGTTTCTTTTTAAGGTAACTCAACTAAGTGTACTTCCTTCTTTGAACTAATTTGCGTAGATAAAACCTCAGTAATTAATGCTTAAATGGAGTTGAAAGATATAGTTAGTATGGACAATGAAGCTGCAATTGACTCTTAAAGAGGTGTCGAGCGCAAAGAGTGAAAGCAACGCTTTTTTTTATCAAGCCTAACAATGCTTTAGTTCACACCCGCTTTCGTTTCATCATGCTCTGGTGGAGTTTTTATCCTATCCTCGCCATTACAAACAAAATATAACCTTTTCGCATTAAGCGTACATTATGAGGCATTCGTATGAGAAATTTCGGTACAAATTTATAAAAATAAATCCCTATAGTTCCTTCAACGTATCTCAAACAATTTGTTTCGAGAGCCTCGTAGCTTAATGGTTTTAAAAGTATTCCATGAAGCGAGATGTATTGGGTTCGAATCCCGGTCCGGATAATTATAATTTAGTTTTATAATTTATTCGGTCTCTGGAAGGGCTTCACAGTGGCTGGGTGAGTGTCTTAATAGTGTCACACACGTGGGAGAGCCATGCTGAAGCTCGCAGGGGCTCACAGAAAACTCGGCGTGAAACTGTTCTGTATTTTGCAGTGAGTGAGGATATCGGAGGACCTTAAAAGTGCGACTTGAGCGGCGTAAAAAGCCGGCAGCACAACCAATACGCAAATTGTGGCGCGGTTGTTTATGGGCAGCGGTGTTGTCTTACCAGGAGACCCACCTGCTCCGTTTTCTGCTATAGAAAACATTATTTAACATATTTAAAAAAAAACTTACAAATATATTAAAAATACATGGGCTAGTAGGTATATTCATTCTGCTAGATTTTATTTAAACAAGTTGGTTATTATCTTGATATCTTATGTGAACTACAATGTACACAAGCTTTGTCGAGTAAATAACTAGTTGCCTTTGATACGCTGTAAGTTAAAACGAATTTCCTCAAACGTAATTAGTTTTTGATTGGGATCGCTTTGTTTGGACACACGACACGAGTCACAGAATTTCACGTATCTAAATTACGAAATTCTCATCAAATTATTCTCTTTCTCTAGTGGCACAATTTCTATGACCAGTGTATTTTCACGTTCTTCTGTCAATTCCGTTCAATTTTGTTTTATTTTCTTTATTTTACCCCAAAAATCAATTTTTATAAACAAATTCCGAAGTTGTCTTACTTTTTGAAAAATAAAACTATATAAATACATTTAAATGTATTTAAACTTTTAATTTTTACTTAATGCTCATAGTATCTGATGTTGTAAGCATATTAAACTAATCGTTATTGACATTGATAAAATCTGTGAAAACCTGAATATTTTTTAATTATACCTTGCTGGCACAATACAAATTTTAGTGAGGTAGTATACATATCGATATTATTATATTATATAAATTATAAGACGATCAAATTCTATTAATCTCATAACTTAATGATTTTGCAAAAATCAAATTTTTATTAATAATCGTTACTTTTTTATTTTTTATGGAAACGGTGGCAAACGAGCAACAGACTCACTTAGGTTAAGCGCTACCTCGCCCATGGACACCCCTAGCCCTTGCAGCGCCGCTGGTGCGTTTTTCGGCCATTAAAGTAATATCTCTCTTTTCTTTTCTTGAAGGTCCCCAACTCGTATTGGTGTGGAAATACCCCTGCTGGCAGCTGATTTCACAGAGTGGTAGTACGCGGCACAAAATGCCTTAAAAAACGCTCAGTCTTATCAAAATTACACATATCTTTGGTTAGATAACAAAAAAATGGTGAGGTTTTGTTCGCCGGTCACTCCGACCGAGCAAGGTCAAGGTTACTTTCTTTTTTAGTATGTTCTTGAGCCAAAACTAAAAACATGTAGATTTTACCCATTGTAGTATATACCAAACAATGTTTGATGAAAATCAGATGCAAATGTAACCCACGCAATATACATACAATATATCATCAAGTATAATAAATCATGAACATAGGTATTTTAATACTTTAAAGATTTTTGATGAAGTTGCAATGATTAAAATCCTTAAAATTAGATCACGATGCATAGAGCTCTAACAATCTCAATACTAAGTCAGTTTTGTATAGTTAAGAAATGTATTCTTATTTTTAACGCTTTTACGTTAAGCAATCGCGTGATCTCACATACATGTAGGTTCCTACTTAGCTATAATCACCATAAATATTATCTGCAAAAACAATAAAGACGATTAATATAGTATTCCTTCAGCTGTTATAAGAAAAGTATGTCTGGAACACGAGACGTAAATCGCACGAAAATGATACATGTTGAGCCTTCAGCTTTCACGAAGGTTTTTCTATAAATCTCATCGCGTACACTAAACCACACCTACTTAGTAGAAGTTTCTACCTCTATCATTTATAAGCTATAACTGAGATTATTTTTATTTTTCTTCGGAACAGCATATACCTCGACTTTGATTCATCAAATTTAGGTTTCAGCATAATTTTTACTAAAAGTACAATTGAAAATATAATATATTCTACCTGTTTTATAGTTTTGAATGTTTGAATGTTTACTTAATCATTGAAATTGTTAATTAAAAGAAATAAATCTATAAAACTTACTTTTGGCACTTAACTTGCATATACAAATGAATTAACAGAGCCTTTATAATTATGAAAATTTTCGATACAATATGAATCACAAAAAGGGGATCACCGAAGGGGAGGCCATGTCCAGCAATGGACGTCCTACGGCTGAAATGATGATAAATGATGATGAATGACAAATAAAGGTCTTCTTTTATAATAAAGCAATGTAAACGCTAAAAAACGTAATACGTTCCAACTTTTGCATACCTTGGCATCTAATGTTGCTTTCAGATAACCTGAGATTCGTTGAACCTAAAAGCCTTATTTTCTAACCTGACTTGTAAATGTAGATTTTATATAGCCATAAAACTAGAAGTACCCTCGAACGTATATATATTATTCAGATGGCTCGGGGATTTTAAGAGTATGTAAAGGTTTTATGAGCGAAATCAAATCTTCAAGTTTTTCGTTTTGCGCAGCGAATGACTCCATGGATTTGCAAAATCGGTACAACTTTTAAATGAAGCTTGGAAAAAATAATCCCGTTTTTGTCACCGTCGCGACTTTGCTGATAATTCGAGCATTGAACTTGCGTTTACCAAGAAACGCTTTCTTTTTTAATCCAAATAGAAAAAGACTTATTTTTCACTTTGTTTTGTTAAATTTAACATCAAAACAGAAAATATTCAGTACTATGTTTCAGTAACTTTTATTTTTTTACTTCTTAATTACATTAAATTAAAGAAATAAATTTTATGTAAGAGCAAAAGTAAACTGTAACCGTAGGGCTTATTAGTACGCTCGTCACTTTAGGACTGAATATTTATATATTTAAAAAGTATCCCCAAGGGAGGTTAGTGGGACTGCTTATAGCCAGAACGTTTTATGAGTCTTTTGTCCTGTCGTATTTGAATAAACTCATATTAAATTTATAATATGTGACTTTGAGTCTTTCTTTGTGTGAATTAATATGATTCAAAAATA
Source organism: Delias oraia (assembly GCA_018230265.1). Taxonomy (NCBI): domain Eukaryota; kingdom Metazoa; phylum Arthropoda; class Insecta; order Lepidoptera; family Pieridae; genus Delias; species Delias oraia. The sequence goes on along the minus strand of DWCF01006772.1, from coordinate 5,887 downwards.
ATTTTTAATGTGAATTAATTGATTTAATATTGACATATTATTTTATATATTATTATAACTCATATTATTTTAATATTGATAGTATTATTACCTATTACAATTAAAATCAACTTACAGATTAAATGGCTTATATTTTCATTTCATATAAGGCTTTAATGACAGTAAATTATTTTGATTATTGACAAATTATAGATTCGTCATTAAATAAATTTAATTTTTAAGTAAATTTTGGGTTTGATTTATTCTTTCCAATTAAGTTAAATTAAGAAGTTAAGCTCTCATTAAATATTAACTTAATTAAGCTAATTTTAACTTGAGGCTTAGGGTACTTTAGCAAAGTTTTCTTTTAATTTATTTCCGAAAGCACTTTAGAAAATTCTTTGGATGCTGCATAATAGAAGAACCCGGTGAAAGCTTGAGGAGGGAAATTTGAAAGCATTATATTATTCTACATTCGATTGGTATTGTTAAAAATATTTAAGCTATACTATAATATTTAAGTCATACGTTGTTATTTACAAGAAAATTATTTTTAATAGAAGGTCATGTTGTTTATCCGAAGGAAAAATATTTATTTAACAAACTCCCTATTTTAAAAGAGTATGCACATAATAAACATTATTCAGTACGTGTAAAAATTTAAGTACCATCTGGTTTAATCACTAAACTTGGTAAAACTTTATAATAAAACAAACATGTGTTTGTTAACTAAGAAGATGTATTCTAATAAAAGATTATTGTATGATTAGTAGTGATTGGTAGTTACGATAACTTTTTCTTTTTTGTTCAAACTCATGAAGTTGAATGATTTGTAGGTTTGATATTATTTTACCTTACGAATTTAATTAATTTTTATTATTGTAATACTTTAAAAAAAAATATTTTTATTACAAGACAGTAAGTGCGCGTAGTGTAAAGCACAAATTAGGCTAAATGAATTTTTCAACAATGAACTCGTTACTGGGTACCATGGTAGTCAATAATTGGTTTTCTCTTTCACCATTATAAGATTTTTTTTATTCTAAAATGCAAACCCAGCAGGTGAGTCTCCTATATGGTAAGAGAAGACCGCCACCTATGTACAACCGCGCCACAGTCCGCGCATTAGTTGTGTTGTCGGCTTTTAACGCTTAAGCGGCACTTTTAAGGGTCTCGATATCCTCACTCACTCTGAAAAACACAGTACAAGTACCGTTTCATGCTGAGTATTTTGTGAGCCCGTGGTATTATTTCGGACGAGGCGGCCCAATCAGCTTATGCCCTGCCACAGGTGTGATAGTATTAAGACCGGCCCGGCCACTGTCAAGACATTTGAGAGACCAAATAAATTATAATTGACCGGACTGGGGGTCGAGCCCGATACCTCTCGCTTCATGGTACACTTTAAAAACCATTAAGCTACAACGTCACAGTAACATAGATATCTGCTACTTCTACTCCCTGCGATTTCCCTTGTGCACTAGACATTTATCGTACAGAATTTATTTTAATTATGCACTTTGTAATAACGCACGAAATTTACTACCGCAATTGATTTTAGTACTAAAATATCTGCTCTTTAATGTGATTTCAATTAAGTTATTATAATTTGTTTATTTTTTATATTATTTAAGAAACATTTCATAAATATTTATTCCGTCAGTTGTGTTTTAAGATTTATATAGTGCTTATTCATATATTGTATAAACATCGAATCCAACAATCTCGAAAATAGACGCGTAACAAGTAGATTGGGGCGCTTTAGTAAGAGACGAAAGTTATCACAAACAATGGAGCAATCTACGGACAAAGGCAAATAAAGGACATTAGGATAATGACACAATCTGCTCGCCCTTCAGGTTTCAATCGGCCGTAGATCGAGTCCAGACCCTCCCGAAGCACAGGGTATCCTTGGACAAGGGACACCCTCATAACACCTCATCGATTGATAAACAAACGCGGGCGCGGGGAACGCCTGTTGCGCGGTTTTGCCCGATCTTATAATGACGATCTCTAAAGGCCGCTTATCATATAAAGGAATTATACAGAGGTCACTAATTGTTATTTTAGGTAAACTTTAGCACCTAGTGGTAAAACAAGAATAGCCCTTATTATATCTGACCCTGTACACACGATTTTTAGTGTTGAGACGAAGAAATTGATTATCTAAAAAATAATAAATTTATACTTTCAAGATTATTTATTTAAGTGTAGAACATTGAATGTTTAAAAAAATAATTGGAACCAGATTATGAGCGATGACTGAAAATCTGTTTTACTTACTAAATATTTACAAATATGCCTATGCGTCATTTTACAAGTAAATAAATCTTAACAGTTGGTGTTTAATACGGGATAGTGGGTTTATGGCCATTTTGAGTCCATATATGGACATAACTCACCGGGTATAAGGGCGAGAAGCGCCAAGGCCACCAGAATGGGGGCCATGGCGAGCGCGCGGGCATACCACACCCGCGCCCGCTGCGCTAGCACGGCGCGCTCATGCGGCCCACTGACAAACACTGCCGGCCCGTGCGGCTCTCGGCGCGGGACTAACCCCGCCATGGCCCGGGATCTTTGGGCAGGAGGGTTGCCATGTCGATATTCAATGTACCCCAATTCTAACCAAAACATTATCATCGAACTATACATTCCAAATCACTCTTTACCTATATTTATTCACTGGAGCTATTTAATAACAAGAAAACGGATACAGGTGCGTAGACCTTTGATTTACGGTAAGAACTTCAATAAACCTATCAATTTTCATACGAACATTAATAAAAGTTAAGAATAACATATGTACATCAGAGATACTTCTACCTTTGAATTGTTTTCGAATAATAAATACTATATAAAATATAATCATACATATTCAGAACGAAAACTTTACCAATTTGACTAAATATTTAGCAATATAAAAATTTATATTAAAAAAGACAATCAGTAATGATAAAGGCCCCTAAAACTTGGCAAATTGCTAGTTCCCAGGAGGCATCAACATCAACCCTCATACAACCCGCGTCTCTCCCCGCTCGCTTCTGCGCAGCCTTCAGGTGCGCGAAACCTGAGCCCTGCCCCTTGAAAAATCCTGAGATCTCTATAATCAAAAACTCGTTATAATGTTGGTAAAAGGTGCAAGTAGGGCAGCCTTGGCAAGGTCGTCCGGGAGAGGGACCCGGTGCAATTTTAATCACGGCCCACCTAACCGCGAATATCTGCTCCATCAACGACTTTAATTAGTTCAATGCCTCGCCTTGAGAATGTGGTCGAGATTTATCGTCTTTGAAAACAAATTTAGCTTATAGAATATTATTTGTAAAATAATTATAATCAGTTATTTTCAGTTCAATCTTAATTTTCATTTATTCTCAGGCATTATACAATTTCTTTAGCGTCATTCACTTGATACGCATAACCCAAATTAATAACGTAGAATTTTTTTTATGTTTCAATCTTCATGAAAAACGCGTTTATGGAATAATCTGTTCGTCACAAATTATTAAAAATTCGTTAAAAGCTTTAATAAAGCAACGTTTGCCACTGAAAAGTTTAACAAAGTGACTTTTTAATTCTCTTGAACTACATAATGGGTTAGCCAAAATGTAATTATACCTACCTGTAGTATGCGAGATAGTTCATTGGGACAGTAAATATAAGATAATTGACACCAGCAAATTTACTTATTAACAATTTTAACCCGTGGGAGAGCCATGCTAAAGCATACGCTGACGCACTAATTGGGCCGGCTCGTCTGAAGTGATACCACGGGCTCGCAGAATACTCAGCGTGAAACGGTGCCTCTACTGTGTTTCGCTGAGTGAGTGAGGATCTCGGAGGCCCTTAAAAGTGCCGGTTAACACAACAAACGCGCAGACTGTTGCACGATTGCCTACCTGCTCCTTTGTCCGCTATAGAATAAAAAAAATAAACAAATAAAACAATCAATTCAAAGTCGTATAGTCTATTTCCATTATATAGATTTCACTTAAAACCGTCGTAAACACTTATAATTATAAAATATATGAGCTACAATTACGTCTATAATATAAAAGTAAACAAAATACTAATTCAGTTAGTTGATAATTTTACAGATTTGGCGTCCCATGCCTTTTTTAATTTTTATCTCTCACGTAATCTGATATTTTTTAATTATCTGATACGTAATCTGATATTTTGTTACATAGATGACATCAAATTAATGTGTTCATGGATATTTTTTATAAAATATATGAAAGAATGTATGAAGAATATAAGGAAATAGTGGCAAACGTGCAGGAGGCTCACCTTAGGCTTAAAACAAAATTGACACATAAGCGTTTCTTTTTTAAAATAATGGTTTAACGTATACGAGTTTTCTTTTGAACTTTTTCTATGATATTTGTTTAAATTAATTATTGCGTTAGTTAAGTTAGTTATTTATCTTTTCATGAGATATTAAAAAAGCGCTTTTTAATTTCGATTTATGATTGTTTTTAAACAATATTGTAAATAATGCATACTATAGTGGATTAAACATTATGCTTTATTTTGCTTAGCAAAAGTTAGAGGATTAAGATACAATTCCAAATTTTGCTTGACATCACCAACGTAACAGTCGGTAATAAAATATGTTATAGTTCTGTTTACATTTCGATATGCGAGTTCGACATACGATCCGAGTTCATTATCGAGTTTCAATTTCCGATTTTAAAAACGACATATATGCTAAACAGCCTTGGACTCTACATTTGTATTTAAGTCCTGAAGTAGAAAAATATTCAATCCGATAATCGATTTCACGATACTATAGGAAGAAATAATTATCTTTTATAAACCTCTAATGTTAAGTCATCACTAGCGATCCTGAACAACCATGTGAACCTTAGTATCCGTCAACGTTTGTTTTTTAAAAGTAATCGCCATTTTAAAACCTGTAGATGGGTTCTTCTGGTCAAATCAGTTTTTCTGATCAGTGGCTCCAGTATTCGCCAGGCAGTAATTTTTTATATAGTAGACAATGGAGCAGGTAGGTCTGGTTGATTATAAAAGATCACTGGCGCTCATGGACAACGTCGCCACAATCCGCGCATGGCTCAAGCGGTATAATGGCTATTATTATAAAAAGTAATTTTGGCGCGTGATATAATTTCGGATAAGGCGGCCCAACTAGTGCCTCAGCATATGCTTCAGCATGGCTCTCAAAATAAAAACAATAATAACATGAATTATTTTTATAATAATTGAAAATTAAAAAGTCTAAAATATCACATTTCTGACAATAAAAGGGGAATTTTTTTTTATTATGTTATATTAATATATATAAGAACTGAAACGTGTAAATTTTTATTTGAATATTCATAAAATCACGTAAAAAAGACGTAAAAGAATATATATCGGAGGCTTTTGAAATAACACCATTAATGCCACTTAAAATGCGGATTGAGGCGCGGTTGTCAATGGACGGCCTGCTTCGTTTGCCCGCTATACCATAAAAATTTACCATAAAGCCATACCAAGGCGTCAATTTACATAAATAGAAAATAAAGTTTTCAAATTGAATAAAATGTAATTTATATTTCAACCATGTTATCAATGTTGTTATCAAGGGCATTTTTTGTGATCCCACTACGGTATATAATGAGTGTCACGTCCAAATCTATTCAATCGTATTAAGCACTTTGCTTACTTCCGATCGAGATGTACAATCTCAAAGATAAAGTAGCCATAGTTACCGGAGGTGCTTGTGGCATTGGAGCAAGTGTTGTAGAGGAATTTGTTAAAGAGGGCGCTATTGTAAGTAAAATTATGTAAAACTTACAATAGACATTTCATTATAACTCTTAATGTAGTGAAGATAAACGTAAAATTATAAATTAACCAGTTAAAAATTTCATTGTTCATATAGTTTTATAATAAATAATAATAT
>DWCF01006771.1:0-11805 GCA_018230265.1 Delias oraia | reverse complement strand
GCGGTTGTCCATGGGCGGCGGTGTTCTTTTTCTATATAAGAGACTCACCTGCTCCATTGTCCGCTATACCATAACAATTGAATATTTATCATATACCTACCTATATTTTGATATAATATTGAATATTTTTCAGCAAATAACGTATTTATCAGAGCAAATAACCTTCAAAATGTAGCTTTTTTTATGAACTGTCTAATGTTACTTTTTTGTATGCCAGTTCATCAGTGCATGGTTCCTTTTTAGTTAATTTAAGGTCTTTATCAAGGTCACAGTGTACATTGTTTTTTATAAAATCAAGGTTTATAAAAAATATATACCTACATTTGTCACTTATTAAAATTTTTTATGATATAGCGGACAACAGAGTAGGTGGGTATATGGTACGAGAACATCGCCGACCATGGACAAACGCGTCACAGTCCGCGCATTGGTTTTGTTGCCGAATTCTTACGCCGCTTGTGGCATAATTTCAAGGGTCTCCGATATATTCACTCTCAGCGAAAAACGTACAGCGTATCACGGTGAGTATTTTGTGAGCCCGTGATATCACTTCGGACGAATTATTTAGCTTATAAAATATAAATTAACTATTTAATCTTTTACAGTTTAGTATAAAACCTTTTTGCTTATGAAATATAGCATAAATCAAGTAAAATAGATTTTACCGATCTCTCGGAATGTAGACATAATAAACGAATAGCGGTTGCACCTTTTTGCAACAGAAATGTGGAACATGGTGGCACACTTGGAGGTATGATAAGAATGCCAAGTGATTAGATGAATGCTAGGTATGGGCTTTCTATTTACTATTTCTCATGTTAAAGGCACATACCTTGTGGATGTCAAGTATGACAAGTTTCGGCCCTTCGTGAGATTACGACGTTAAAGCATTTGTTTGAGGTTACTTATGGGAACCCTTATTTGAGAGCTTCCTAGCTACGGTTTTATAAACATATCATGAAACGAGTATGGGTTTCGAAACGAGTATGGCCGGGCGAGTATCTTAACATTGTCGCATTCTAAAGCATATTTTGACGCCTTAATTGGCCCGTCTTAAGTTATACCACTGGCTTACAAAATACTCTGCATAAAACGGTACTTGTACTGTGTTTCGCTGAGTCAATTTTATATACCATAAAATTCTATACCATAAAAAAAGATGCGGAGCAGCTTATGGCTTCTGAATAAGCTACTAAATAATAATCTGGATTATTAAAATTCTATAGATAAGAATGCTGCGAATTCATCGAGAAATATTTTCATTAAGAAGTTTCTTGAGACTAAAGTTCTTTATATGTAAAAAAAATATGAGTATCAAATAAATTATGGATGTTTTAAACTTTGAAAACGATAATAATTTTCATGTGTTAGTTAATTTATTTACTACATATAATATAAACATGTTATAAAAAGGCTGGCTGCACAGTATTTCTATATTTTACTTAAAATATTAATTATATTTTGGGTTATCTGGTTTATCGTGCGTATAGAGTTTGTATCATATATTTTCAACAAATCCACTTTAATATCTTCGAAATAAATTATATTGTTTCAAGCCATTGTTAATATATGTGATTAAGAAAGAAATATAATTTTTTATATTATTTCATAATTTTATGAATTTAAAATCAAGTTTAACAAGATCGGTACCATATAAAATATCAATTAAAATATAATAATCGGATTAAGTAACAACACCGGAAATTGTCTGATTTTGGAGCGAAACGATGATGCAACTTGTTGCCATCTGTATAATAATATATGGTTAGGGTTGCCATATAACTTTTAGTTAGTAAAGAGGTTGAAATACATGAAAATGTTTCTTTTAATTGAATGATCGAGACGCAAGCGAGAGGGAATCTCACCAGTAATAAGCGGTGTTCCACCCATGGACAGCCTCCGTTTATGCTGAGCCAGTGGTACGTTGCTGGACTTTTAGATAGGTTTTACGGTGGATAGGTGCGTTTTCTGAAATAAATCATTACCTTACGAATACTTAAAAAATGCTCAAAATTTACTGAATTTTGATACGTTTGGGAAAATCTAAATTTAATAAACGTGAAAGTTTGTTTGTATGGATGAATGTTTGTTATACGTTCACGTGAAAATTACGGAACGAATGTAGATGAAACTTTGAAATAATATAGCCTATACATCAGATTAACATATGAGCTGTAATTAATAATAATTTAATTGGCCACAATGTTGTCACGTAAGTTGGACCCAGAAGGTACCGGCCATGACAACACCTGCAAGGTCAAATTGTCTAAAATAACGGCAAAGTGTTTTTTTATGTATGTAAGATCAAACATTCATAGGCAGATAACGTATCAACAAAAATATAGAAAATAATTTATTAATAACATGTACATATGTATTAATAAATATTTTATTTTTAATAATATTATATAAATTGATTTTTTATGGTAACGGTGGTAAGCGAGTAGATCTCTCGCCTAGGATAAGCGGTCCACCGTCCATGGACATCCCTAAACCCTTTTCAGGGCCACGGATTCGTGACTTAAATATAATAAAAAATGTTACCAATTTAGACCCATAACCACAAAATAAATATGATATATACTCTTTTGATAAGTCAACCCTATTTAATTCTTCGAATATTATATTGCCACCATCATAAAATGATTATTTGTGTGTCTGTAACGCAAATGTTTCCCGTCCGCTATTAAAGTGATTTGTGACATTTGAATAAAATTATAACTTGTTAGGAAAGCGTAGAAAATAATACTTTCAAATAGGCCTATTTGTATTTTCGCATTGTTCTTTCATATATCAAATTCTTTTGTATGAAAATTGACTAGCTGAAGAAAATTCTTAACCAGGCTTGACAGTGGCAGAACGAGTGTCAACATTGCCGCACCCGTGGGACAGCTATGCTGACGTACTAATTGGAATGGCTCAACCAAAGTAATACCACGGGCTTACTGAATTCTCAGCGTCAAACGGTACTTGTACTGTTTCGCTGAGTGAATGAAATCATCGTAGTCTTTTTAAATTATACCGTTTAAGCGGCGTAAAAAGCCAGCAATACAACCAAAGCGCGAATTATGTTGCGGTTGTCCATGGGCGGCGGTAACTTCTGATCTTAGAGAAGACAAGCCTGCGTTTCCCGCTATAGCTTATAAAAAAAGTCTGACCACTTTAGGTCGCGTTATAGGCAGGACATCTGGCAGGTCCATAGTCTAAATACATCAACCTGCTCCGTATTTTGTAAGTTGAAACCTTCACAGAGAACGTAGCAATAAAAATACAAACAAAAATTCCACAGCATTTAATATTCTCTTCGAATAAACCACAGACAATACGAACACAGGATGTCCTGCGCTTACAACAGTTTCTGAAATGTTTTATTCAAAATATATTGAATATATATTATATATACTGAACTACACTTGTACTTTACAACTGTACTTGAATTTAGTCGATTTGGCAAACATTTTTTTGTCATATAAATTATGAAAGGTTTTTTATATGCAATATCAGGCTCTATGACTATTCTCTATAACTCAATCATTGTCATTGTTAAGATGGCATTCGTAAATAAATAGTTGTTCGACCGTTTTTCCTTCGACCTACTATGTATATCCGGCTAAGCCAAATTATTTGTGAATAATTTCGCTTCATATTGATGAATATTTGTTTAAAATCAATTCAGTAGATCAGAGGTTATCTAAAACGTCACGGACACACAAGATTACATCTTTTTTTATTGATGACTATAATGTACTATTATTTATTATGTAACAAACTGTTCTGTTGGCGTCAGCTGTAAAATAAGTAAGAAATTAGAAAAATAAAAAACGCCTATCACAAATAATAAAATAATAAAAAATAAAATCAATAACAATCAAAATAAATATTTATTATTTTTTTACACGTGGGAGAGCCATGCTGAAGTATATGCTGACGCATTATTTGGGTCGGCTCGTCCGAAGTGATACCACGGGCTCACAGAATTCTCAGCGTGAAACGGTACTTGAGCTGTGTTTCGCGGAGTGAGTGAGGATATCGGATTCCCTTAAAAGTGCAGCTTAAACGGCGTAAAAAGCCGGTAACACAACCTTGCGCGGACTGTGGCGCAGTTGTTCATGGGCGACGGTGTTATCTTACCTATATAGGAGACTCACCTGCTCCGATGTCCGCTATAGAATTAAAAAAAAATTATATGTTAAGTTTTTTATTTTCATGGAAATACTATACAAAAATCTTTGAAAATTGGTTTACTTTCCTGAACAAATAGTTGTGGCAGCAAATTTATGTTTATTTATGTCAAATATAATTAATATACAATAACCGTAATTAAACCTCAATTTGATCAATACAAAATGTATGTTTAATGAGGAAAATCATTTGTCTCGTGGTATCAATTGCGCGAGTTATGCTAGTCATAGCATCTAGTCATATGACTTCTTAAATTATTCCTGTTATTCGTTTGAACCTTGAACAATCCTGTTACTATGGTTACGCTTGTATATATATTATTATATAATAATTATTAATAATAATTTTTTGTTATTATATAATAATTAATCATTTAATTTTTCAAATACAATAAAAATTTGAAACATAACAACTGTCTTCTTATAAGCCTACACCGACGGAAAATATTAATCATATAATTTGTTCAATCTTTGGAAGGGCTTGACATTGGCCAGGCGAGTATATTAGCAGTTAGAGAGCAATGCTGACGCACTTATTGGGCCGCCACGTCATACATAATACCACTGTCTCACAGAATGCAAGTGTGAAACATTACTTGTACAATATTTCGATGGTTGAGTGAGGATATTGGAGGTCCTTAAAAGTGTGCCGTTTAAGCGGTGTAAAAAGCTGGCAACAGAACCAAAGCGCGGATTGTAGCGCGGTTGTTGGCGGTATTCTCTCACCATATAGGAGACCTACCTGGTCAGTTATATAAAAACAAACCTGAAAATTTTAATATATTTTTAAAGGTATGTATTTACTGTTTTATTTCTCCAAATATTGGTAGCAATTTTAATTGCCATTTATAGGTAATTTTTCCATAATAATTTATCACAATTCATTGAATTCTATCAGTTTCCTTTAATTGAACACATGGCTGAATAATTTATGACTAAATCACCACCAATTTATTACATAAAACATCCTAAATATATAATTTTATAAATTTAAAAACATGACGTGCGTATTTGACGATGGCGCCAGAACTCCACAGCTTATATAATTTTTTCCATAGACAATTAAATGACATATAAAATAGACTATACGTAGAATTTCAATTACAGATTCTCACATCTTATAAAAAGTGCATATAAGTTGCATTGTTGAGGGGAAAGTGCTTGCATCATAGTAAATTCACACAGATTAATGCGTTCTAAGATAACATTTGATTTATCTAGATTCTAGACTATTTTGTGATCTGTGATTGATAGTAAAAAGAAAGATTTTATTTCTTTTATTCTAACTCTTTATTTTTTACATTTTCTTTTCTTCTACACATCTACACATTGTCTTCTACACTTTTAAAACTATTGTACATAACCAGTTGATTCCATCCTAGTACAATTTACTATCACAGCCATGTGGCCAAGTGGTCTTGTAAGTTACCGACAGGCCATTGGCAGCATTGTGCAGCCTTTGAAACGGCTTGACAATGGCCGGTAGAAGACGTTCTTGCGTTAATCCCGGATAAATTAATCTTTCGACAAAGCTTTCGCCCGCGTTAAGCTGTAAAGCACACTCTGGCCAACAACGAAAAACCGTTAAAAAAGCCTGGAACACAAAACGCGGATCGCATACCATAAACAAATAGTCAACAGGAATCTATATTATTTTGACATAAGCTCTAACTCATAAAGTCCTCAATATAATACCATTGTTAATTTTGATAATACGATGTATTATACAAGATAACTTTGTTTTCAATATCAATTTACGATGACCTTATTTGTGGGCCAAGAAAACAGCGATCCTTCATGTTGTCATATTTATTTATTATTTTAAACTCATTAAATATCTCTGGCTGTACTTATCTCTGGTGTGTACTTATCCTATAAATGCGTTCATGAGAAAAAAACATGTATAAAATAGTAAAATTCAATACGCTTACGTAATGTTTAACTAATTTTTTTACCGTTTGAACAATAATTATGAAATATTTCATCTTCTTCTCTATTTTTTCTAATTTTTTCTAATTTAATTCCACTATATAACATCAATATAGTCAGTGCTGCCACAGATTATTGTTTTTTTGCCTATTACAATATACATATTAGCATTACCATCTAGAAAATAAAAAATTACGTTCTCTTACTATATAACAGACCCACCAACTCCGTTATCCGATATATAACATAAGAAAAAATACCAAAAGCTTGCCCCACAGTAAACTTCTACCGATGGCAGAGCCATAATGACGTACTAATCGAGCTGGCTTGTCTGAAGAGTACCATCTTACAGAAAACCAGTATGAAACGGAACTGAAGATAATGAAGGCATGTGAAATTATACGGACGTATAAAACCGGTAACACCGCTAAAACACAGAGCGGCGGTTATCTCTTACCATAAAGGAGACCACCTATAATAATTTTCCATTATACTATAACAAAATACGTTAATTGAAATAGGTTGACCCACAATAAAAAAAAACTACGAGCTACTAAAAATGCGTTTAATATCCGTACTAAGACAATTTCCAAATTCTCATGGCTCCGTTATATTTAACTGTGGATAATCACTCATCAGCGATTTTCATTTAGTTGTGATTTGACACGTCCATCAGAGAAAGTGAGCGAAATTGAGATGTGGACGCTACTGAACGAATGCAATGTTATATGAATCGTTATTATTATGCCATCTTTGGAAAGTTTTATATATTTTAATAAAATTATAATTTCAGCAGTTGGTAGAAGTATTGTACTGTGTTATAAGAACAGAAAGGTGTATAATTGCTTGCTTGGGAGCTAATGGTTCGAATTCGAAGTAAATTCCCGTGAGAGAGCCACGTTGAAACATATCCTGATGTACTTAAAAATATAACACAGCACTCATAGAATACTCAGCCTGAAAAGGTACTTATACTGTTTTTCGCAGAGTGTGTGAGGAGTAGGCCCTTAAAAGTGCCGATTAAGCGGCATAAAAAGCCGGCAACACAACCAATTCGCTGACGGTGGCGCGGTTGTTCATGGGCGACAGTGTCCTCTTCTCATATAGTAGAACTACCTGCTCCGTTGTCCGCTATATCTATCACAAACACCTTCAAGGAATTAAAATATAGTGATCAAGCACGCTAAAACTAAATTAACCATGAGCACAGCCAGTGTACTTGCTTATTAGGAATGAATTGATACAAATTTCATGATTGTATTGAGTTTTATCGTGATTGATGGTATTATGCGATGAGACTAACGGCTTCGTGATAGGCCATTCTCATAAACGTTGAACGCAACATTCATTCGAAAATGTAATCTTTTTATGTAGAATTTATATGTAGAATGTCTTAGACGCTATCATTTATTTTATTTAATATACCGTATTGAAATACGTAAATAGATTTTCTTAAGCGTCTTATAATTTATTTACTGTATTTTATAAAATACATAATTAAACACATCAGTGCATTTAACAGTTATTCATAGTAACTTTCAATTTAATTCATGTAACATATAGTGCATGACGCATCGATCAATTTTTTTCAACGTCAAAGATTGTAGAACATCGTAGGTTTTATATGTGCTCCTACTGTTCAAGATGATAACAATAGATAAGAGACTCTATTGAGACGTAATAAGATGTAATATAAATTGCAGTTTCGCCATTATCCATACCATAACGGAAACGTCATGCGTCGACTTGTACACAGTAGAGGTGTAAAGTAACAGAAAAATACGTTACAATAACATTCAGTACTCGTTACTTTCATATCGATACTCGTTACTTCTGAAATCTTATAAATATAATATCATATATATCTTATTCTTATATGTTTGGTATGCTAGAGAAACGAATCACGAAATAAGAATTACTAGGCGCGGAATCGCAACATTCGTAATAACATACCAAACTGCGTAAAGTAGGTACATTACTTTTTCGTGTTTTAAACCAGAGTTGAGGTTCAATTATAATAAAAAAATGCGATTTGCTGGTCGCACCATTTCAGTAGAAACCTTATTAAATAAAAAAAACATCAGAAATCTTTTGTTCATACTTAAAAATAAAATCTTTTGCATTCGTTTTGGTTGAATGAAGTTTCCTCTCAAAAAGTCCTCTCTGATGCTACCAAAGGTCATCTGATAAATATTTTTGTATATTGCCTGGACAAGTGTATGCTGCCATGATGCGAAACAAGCGAGTAACGAAATGTATTCGTGAATAACGATTCGTTACTCGATACTAGATAGCGTACCTGCTACACAGTAACGAATACACAGGGCTTGATCAGCTTTAGTTCACAGAGCTCAGTTGTTTCCGAGCGCGCAGCTTGGTTGGGCGCGCTGTTAAACAATCCTATTAGAAATTTGAATTCAAATTTTTTTTAACGGAGTTTGGGCAATTGTTTTCTGTGACTGTGTTGTGATTTTTGTGTATAAAACGTTTAATCTGATACTTTACACACCAGAGAGAGAAATTGTAAGTGTTATAAAACTTTCTTCTAGTTTAACACATTTTGTGTTAGTTATAGGAATTTATCACTTTGTTAGCACAATTTAATATTAAGTGAGATATGAGTTCAGTTTTTAACTGAATGTTAACTGTTTTTTTAAAGAAATCATAATCTTTACTCTAAATACACAACATTGCCAAAATCGAGTTCTATTTCAGTTGATCACAATCACTTTGTCCAACGAACAACGCCCTAAGAAAGATTTAAGAAATCCGTGCATGTTTCCATAAATTGGATAAATAAGATATATTTTTAACCTACATATCTTCTAATTTTATAATTAAAATACCCGTGAAATTAAATTCTACGACGCAAATATTATTGTTTATTTAATTACAGTTTTATTTTAATAATTAAAAACAACATTAATGTTCAAAATGTATTTAATATTTACTTAACATTAAATCGAGTTGCGTCGTGAATTTTTGTGTTCCAAAAACATTTTATTTATTGTTACTGCTCAAAAAAGGTCTAACTTTCTATGATAATTCATGAATACAATTTAAAAGATTTGATTTGATTAATTGCAAACAAAAATCCTTTATTTTTATTATTAGCTCACCCCGGCCTCGTGCCGTTACTTAAACATCAGAAATAATAATTTTATTACACAAAAACACCCTTCTTGCTTTTTTTTGATAATTTTTTCACCTTGAATTCGGGTGTAGTTAGAATTCTTAATTTTTTAAAATATTATGCAATTATATGTTCTGCAAATTTGTTTAACATTGTTTTATTCTATAATAATAAGTTTTCTCAGTGCGCGCGATGTAAGAATTTTTTCGGTAAATTTTTATACAACATTATTGGATTTTTGGTATGGATCCTTAATTTTCTTGAAAATATAATATAGTGTTCCTCGATAAATGGACTATTCAAGTTTCCTGAGATAAGCGCGTTCAAACAAACTCTTGAATTTTATAATATTAGTACAAGGAATTCCAATGGGGAGGCCATGTCCGGCAGTCGACGTCTGCTACGTTGGCCGAAATGATGATGATGATGTGTAATATATAATAATATACATATAATCACTCATTTACTTTTTTTTAATATGCATAATTTACAAATGAACGAACTATCGTAAGGGACTGAAATAGATTAAGAAAATACCAATGCCGGTTCCGTATGTGAAATGACATGACATATTTTTATTCAACATAAATCCAAAATGCAGCTCGTTAAATGTAAAAAACAGTCTACCACTGATTCTAAGTTAAGCCTACTGAGAAAAACCAGCAACAAATCTCAGTGGGTATAATTTTTGGCTTTCGTGAGATATTTAAATTGGTGGTGGCTCTGGTAAGAAACGGCAATGCACATAACTTTCAGAATAATTTTAATATTTATTATATATTTGTTTGTTTTTTATTCAATATTTAAATATTTACAATGATACCTATTTTATTTAGGTTATTATGTAATTGAATCTGTTTGCGGTTTTGTCCCATGGATTGTTTCCCCAAATAATCAAATACTCTCTCTTACATAATGCAACAAGGGAACCTTATAGCACCGAATAATGACATTCAAACAATATCAATTGAATGGAGAGCCATGCTGAAGCATATGCTGACGCACTAATTGGGTCGGTACGTTCGTGCTGTCGGGCTCACAGAATACTCAATGTCAAACGTTACTTGTACTTTGTTTCGCAAAGTGAGTGAGGTTATCGGAGGTCTGTAAAAATGCTGCTTAGGCGGCGTAAAAGCCGGCAACACAACCAATGCGCGGGCAGTAGCGCGGTTGTCCATGGGCGGCGGTGTTCTCTTAGAATATAAGAGACCCTCCTGCTCCGTTGTCCTACTAGAAAAAAATATATATTTGAAACGCAAATTTGTAAGTATGGATGGATGTTTGTTACTCTTTCATGCAAAAACTATTAAATGTTATTTAATGAAACTTTCTAATAATATTAGTACATCAGAATAGCACATAGGCTTTGATTTATTGTGTAAATTGGGAAAAATTTAATAAAAAATGTCACTTAAGTCGGACGCGGTTGATGGCAGGCCGTTACATCAACGTGCTGAAATATTTCTTTTTATAAGCAAAGCACACAAATCTATACAAACATTACATTGTAAAATAAGGTCTTAAAAGTTGCTTTATTTGCAGTCTAAACAAAAATTCCAAGGCTTATATCAAAGATGTTGACAACAGGTTTAAGATAAAATTGGGCAAACAAGATAATATTGTAGATTATTTTCTTTATTTCCACAATGACTTCACTTTCACGTGATATATTTATAGTATATCGGACAACGGAGCAGGTGGGTCTCCTATATGTTAAGAGAACACCGTCGCCCAAGGACAACCGCGCTACAGTCCGTGCATTGGTTGTGTTGCGGGCTTTTTACGCCATTCAAACGGCATTTTTAAAGGTCTCCGATATCCTCAGTCACTCAGCGAAACACAGTGCAAGTAACGTTTGATGTTCAGTATTATTTGAGCCCGTGGTATCGCATATTGTCACCTAATAATTTTTCCCGAGGGAAAGCCATTACTAATGCGCGGAATATGACGCGGTTGTTCGTGGGCGGCAGTGTTCTCTTACCATATAGGAGACCCGCCTGCTTAATTGCTTGCTATACCATATAAAAAGATATTTATATTCTTTATGATCTCAATTATTTGAAGCAAACTTCAAGGGTGTATTATATTAAAAGCATTATTTTTGCCTTCACATTTGATGCACTAAAGGTCACTTGCGTTGAGGCTTCAGCCCACTTTCAAGAATCATATTTGTTTTGAGTTCAAGGCCAATTCCTTGTTCATTGAAACTTCAATTAGCACTTATTACAATGGCGTACCGTTCAATATGCAATTAATTAATACGACCTTAAGCTTCTTGCAATACTAGTCTAACTACATATTACCTGATAGCTGTGTTGTTTACATATAAGTGAGCTTTTGTTGTTAAAATCTTGTTTTTTAATTTTATTTGCTATTCATCAACAAATAAATAAATTTATTAACTATAATAAGCCTCGTAGCTTGATGGTTTTAAAAGGGCACCGTGAAGAGAGTGGTGTCGGGTTCGAATACCGGTCCGGACAATTATAATCTTAATATATATAAATCTCGTGTCACAATGTTTGTCCTCAATGGACTCTTAAACCGCTTAACAGATTTCGT
>DWCF01006770.1:0-11806 GCA_018230265.1 Delias oraia | reverse complement strand
ACTTATAAAAAACTGAACAATATATAAATCATAAGAAAGCGAATAATCGCATTTTATTAAATAATATTTAACACATATTTTAATTAAATTTAGATTAATTAAAAATTTTATACAAAGAAGAATTAATTAAGAAACTTGGTTAATATTAACATAAAATTAATATAACATTCACAAATTATACATCGTATACCTACTTTAATTCACATCTTTTTTTTATTACATTTTTTCATACACATTGAACATATAAATGTCGGCTCTGCTGTTGTTGTTGCCTGTGTTGTCGTAGTTGTTGATGTTGTAGGTTTTGGTTTACAAAAGTAATAATGATCATGAGCATAGATCACTTCCGGTTCTCCATAGAATATCGGTGGAAGCTCATCGTCGGAGTATATTAATGATGAGGCATCTAAAAAATAATTACAAAAAAATTTAGCCGCGAGATAGTTATTACTAAATATCAAAAAATAATAAATATTTTTTTTATAATTTCATTAAAGATATTTAAAAAAAATGAGACATGACAAATATATTTAATTATAATGATATTTTTGAAATTCAATGGAATATAAAAAAGAGGGTATATAGCCACACAAACCGTCATCATATCTTCTCCGTGGTGAACAATAGAGCGGGCACACTTTGAAGCAAAAGAATAAAGGTTCTTTATCTGAAAGAAAAAGTTCATCTTGTGTTAACACATTTAAGTCCTCTTCGTAAATAGGTACTAAATACTTCTAATCAAGGTATTCGATCAATATCAGTTAAGTTTTTGGGTGTGAACCCGAGGCTGAAACTATAACTTTCATTTTATATTGAAATAACTTACTATGTATACAATAATCAAAATATTTGGCCGCTATTGCTATTTACTCAAAATTAAATCTAATAACTGTAAATCAAAAATTTGATCAACTAAACACTCGAGGCTTTATTTACACAATATAAAAAGACATTCCATACCAAGCAAAAGTAGCTAAGTTTTTTAACACAAATACGTGTATAAATTTAGTTAAAGTAAGAATTGTGAATGTTTTGTGGGTTTCTCAGGAGAAAAATAGAAGATTTGAACACTGTAAAGCATTCTGAATACAAACTCTTAATTTTTCTTTGAAAAGTCTTCTCATTACACTTACCTACCTTCTAGTAAAAAAAACGCTTCCATCATAGGTAGGAAAAATAACGCAAGCACTAAACAATAAAAGTTTAAAAACATTATGTACACCACTGGCACCTTTCTAATACAATTTGCAATAGCTTGGTTTGACTTCACAGTTTTTATATAAACTGACTTTAATATCCACCTCCCTTTACCACAAGTCTAGACTCTTTTATTTCTAGAAAACTTGTGTCCAGAATAGTTTTAAAACCCTAAGAATCTCTGTCGTGAATCTTCCTAAATACGACGTCATCATGACATATTATTTAGACAAAATCTATTGTATGCTTTTTTATTTATTATATATACTAAATCCATGCGATTTTTAGTTTTAACATATGAATTTAACATATTTGAGCAAACCTGTGACAGAATTATAAAAATCAAGAAAAAGACAGTAACTAATTGAAATTAAGTTATGATTAATCAAAATAACTTAAAATTACTAGTCTACGTAGGTACCTACGCTGTTTATAAAAACATCTAAAGACACAGAAGCGCAAGTCTCTCGCTTCAATACAGCTTCCTATTGTTACGTAAAATTAAATTTCTTGTTCTTATTACACTTAAATTAATAGCGAAAAGATGACTCTAGAGAAATAATTACTTGCCGTCATACCGAGTTAATGTACAACTATTTATATGTCAGTTACAGGACTAACCCAGTTAGCAAATCTCAAGAGGACTCTTCACCTCAATTACTTTTTAAGTAAATAACTTCTTTATTGCTACCTGTTCACGATCTCGCCTTCTGTTCACAATACAGCTAATTTTACTTAATAAAAAGTCTACAACTGTCTACTTTTTAAGTAACTATTATCTAATTGATATATTATAATCTGTTCCCGAATTCATATTAACGTATTCACAATACATATAAAACAAAACTGCGTGTATATTAATTCTATGTTCCTTTTGCATTCCTTTGTCTTATTAAAAATCCATGCACCGTAGGTATTCCTAACCTGCAAGTTAGAAATTTCTTTGAAGAAATAATATTTTTTATATTCTTGTATAAAAATATTCAAAATATTGAATTTCGATTTCCCATCACTCGAGGTCGTGTCGTAATATATCTTGAGTTGGTCCCTGAGAGAGCACTTTCTTTCTGACTCTCTAGGACATTATTAAACAATGAGTGCTCTCAGGACCCGCTGACTTTGAATATTACTACAAAGCATTTTGGTCAAGGTTGGGGTAATTTAATGATTTATGGCTATAAACTTGAACGCGTGGAGATCGCCTCTCAATTATTGCTATTAAAGCTAACAAGCTGTTATTTGTCAGTTAAAGGGTCAGAACAAAGTTAGCAATCCCAAGCAATGCAAGCATTAAAAAGCTTAATTAGGTTAGTCACTCACTTAACTTGTCCGACAAAGTTTCATTTCAGTCTTCTATGGGTAAATTCTATTAGTGCCACAATAAATATAAAAAACGATATAAAATATATTGACATGATAATATGAATCCCAAAAGTTGTTCATATAACACTTTGGTTCAGTGTTCATAAGTTTTGATACAGAGAAGATACACGGCCTTTTGTATTGTTGGGCATTTACCTTGAGTTTTATAAAATTGTCTTGAATAACCTTTATAAAATACTTATAAATTCTGGCGTAAGAAAATCTCTCACAAGAAAAATATGAAAAGTTTAGATTGGGGAAGATTTTCCTTCAACCTAAGTTCAAAGTTTTGATAGCTTCAAAATATGTATTTAGGGTTCGAATCACATACACATATGACATAGCATTCCTAGTAAGTAATGTAGTGCTGTAAAAAGTTTTGTTTCACTTTCATACTTGAATATGCTTTATAAGTAGGTTAACAGGAAATCTGTTAAAACAGCTTAATTACAAATTTTGGGTTTGTTTATATTTTGAAATAACAACGCTATCGGTGAAAGTTTTGAACTATGTTGTATTATGGTATAAAGTTAATCTTTAACCATACGAAAAGTTCCTATTATTTTACGCGCGTTACTTAATAAATACATTAAATTAAACTCAATTAAAAGTCATTTTAATAATTTTTCAAGGCAATTTTTTGTAAATTGTCTCTATAGCTGTTATTTAATTGATTTTTCGTACATGAATATGATCCAACAATACATCTACAAAATTTATTTAACAAATGTACACTATGTATAATTAAATAAAAATATTTTATTATGATATTTATCTACCAATTATATAAAACACAACTATTCTATTCTCACCTGAAAATAGAAAAACATTAAATTAACAATCCCTTCAAAATAGTTTTCTTATTTATTTTATCTATAAATTATAATTTATCAATAACGCCGTATTTAACATGACATCTGTAACATTTACCCATTGTTTTACCAGCCAGCTATACAGATTAAAGAAATATAATTTCTTTACATAAATACCTACATAGACATAATTAATTTAAAACGTAAATTTTGATATAATGTCCACATTTACATAAATTAGCCGTCATTATTTTAAACCAACATCATTCTAACTATATTTTTTCAATGTACACACACCATGAATGAAATTGTATCAAAAACTTTACATTTGAATGAGCGGTATAGAGTAGAAATAATGTCAACATGTCAAAGTTATACGAAAGAAGGGGAGACGAATCTTTATACGCCAACGTGACAATGGTAGATGTCTACTACAAATTCAATTTATATCTGGATGTAGAAATATTCAACGTAAAACGGTACTTGTACTGTGTTTTGCTGAGAGAGTGAGGATATCGGAGGCCCTTAAAAATGCCGCTTACGTTGTTTAAAAACTCAGCAACATAACCAATGCACGCAATGCAATGCAGTAGCACGGTTGTCCATGGACGGCGGTGTTCTCTTATCATATAGGAGACCCACCTGCTCCGTTTTCCAGTAGACTATAGAAAAAAATAAAAAATAAAGTGACTTCTTGTAAAAATAATAAGAAATCAAATATTTTTGTTTACATATTGCAAAAAAGTCTCAAATAAATATGTAATTTAAATTAAAGTATTATATTTAAATTTTTATTTAGTTGAACGTTCTTATATACCTTCTTATAAATAATAGAGCTGGTGGGTCTCCTATATGCAAAGCTGAGTATTCTGTGTGCCAGTGGTATCACTTCGGACGAGCCGGCCCAATTAGTGCGTGGCTCAGCATGGTTCTCCCACGGGCACTTCCACTCACTCTCGCACAGTATCAAGACACTCGCCCGGCCACTCAAGCCCTTGCAAAGGCCGAATAAATAATAAATTAAATTATAATTTTCCCGATCGAACCCAATACCTTTCCCTGCATGTATGCATGTTTCGCAACTTATCTATATATTATCTTAATCCTCAACGAATTGTGCTTTGGCTAACCGCCTTTATACGGTGTATTTAAAGCAATATTAAAGCGTAACAAGAATTTAGATTCTTCTGGTATTTCATATACCTCTAATGAAGTGCAGACTGCCAGTTAATATTTCAGTTTTCACAAACAAACGTTCATCCAATAATTAGTTATTGATCGCGATATCCCATTAATGAGCTTCTGTCACAGGCGTCAACTGAAAAATAGAATTCACAATTGAACTATCACAATCTGTAAATTCAAGCTGTAAAAATAAGAGATTTATTGCCTCTATACAACTGTAACAGACAGGTTATAAATATCTTTTTATGTAGAATGCATTCATAAAATATTTAAATTCTTGTACTTTTTACATAGGTATATTATATGTTAGAATTAATTAATTAATATTATTTATTCATTACGATTATATATTTTTATATGTGTAATTGATAACTTAGTATGAAATTAACAATTA
This sequence comes from Delias oraia, assembly GCA_018230265.1. NCBI lineage: Eukaryota > Metazoa > Arthropoda > Insecta > Lepidoptera > Pieridae > Delias > Delias oraia. Next base: position 6,856 of record DWCF01006770.1, on the reverse strand, counting down.
TTTTATTAAATTATAATAAAATAGCCTCATTTATTCAATTTGGCTTGGTAAGCTTAAATAGGAATATGAACATTACCATATATTTTGTATATATTAAACTATAAAATTTAGTATCAAGTTATCCTGCATTGGTCTCACACACAGTTTTATAGAAACACCAGTGGACTTGGCAGACGATGCCGTGTCTGCTACCGCGTCCAATTTAATTAATATTATATTTTCGCCAATGTACATAAAATAATTATAAATAATGTGTTATTCTATTATAATATATATAATATTATATTATATTTATTATATATATAAAAATAATATAACATATAAATAATATACATCATAATTAATACATTTTCTGAGCGTTGTCTACGTCATCCGAAGCCAATAAAATTTGACAAGCGAGGTTCGGCTTCAAAGCTTAACTCAATAATTATTATATTGGGAATAGTAACCTTGAAAGTCAAAAATAACTCACTGGTTTTTCAATATATAGATTTATCATTATATCAACATTTCCAAAACTCTAAATTGGAATTCAACTTGACTTTTACGTATGTTAATTTAAAAAACAAATATGTATGTTTTAAATGGCATTTTTCTTAAGATAATTCAATAAAGGATTCATTCATACATAGACAATCCTGTTATTTTTGCAGCCCTCTAGTGACATTGCTGCGTAATTTTACGAGATTATGATGAAAATATGTGCTCTTTCAATTAGTCAGACATTTTTCCGCTGGTTCAATGTTTCAAGTCTAGGTGGCGCTGATATAAAAAAGTAAAATAGTTATGCTAAACTAAATAAGTTAGTAGATAAAAACATAGTTAGTAGATGATACTCCTTACTGTGGTACAATTTACTATTTAGCAGTTAATTTGGTATAGAGATAGCATTGAAATCCGCAATCCATGCATTTTGTTATTTCGTAAGAACTATGGTTATAAGTGTTACTTTTTTAATTGTTTAATAAATATATCACGTGATATAAGTTATGAGGGTTCAAATTTTCAGAAGAGTGAACAATAGCTCAAGAGTGTAATCATTCTCTTTTGTTATTCGTTAATCGATAAAAGTATTGAGTGCAAATACTTTAATTTTATGTATCTTTTATTTTGGTGATTCAACAGTGTTAATGTAGGTCAGACAAGTTATTTCATAGATTATTCTTATTTTAAATTTCAAATTGAAACTTTCACAATGCTAATGCATATGCAGACGCACTGATTTGGTCAGCTCATCCGAAGTGAAACCACGGGCTCACAGAATACTCAGCGTAAAACGGTAGCTGTACTTGATACGGTGTTTCGCCGAGTGAGTGAGGATAACACAACCAATACGTGTACTATGGCGCAGTTGTCCATGGGCGGTGATATCTTCTCACCATATAGGAGACGCACTTGCTCCGTTGTCCGTTAACCGTCCGTTACCATAAGAAAAAGAAAAAGGTAACAGCGAATTAACCATGCTTGTATTCCTGTAAGAAGTGTATATACATAGTAACCTGATTAAAAATGTCTCCAAAAAAATACAAATAATCTATTGAGTGCTTTCATTGCCCCGTCTCTTAGTAACAGTAATATAGCAATGAAGTCTCAAATGAGAAAGCTAAAAACGAAATTAGAACTCAGTACGAGTGAGCAAAGCTAGTCTCAGTTTCATGACAGTGAGTGCCGATTGGAAATCGAATGTATGCAAACTTGTAACTATGAAACTGACGCTACATCTACTCCGATTATGTGAGGAATGGCTTACTGAGCTGTCCCGTCTGTTTGTCACCACACAAATAATAAACGACCCTAATGCAATCCTGTTAAGTATAATTTTGATTGAACAGCACAAAGCCAAGTTTCTGTATTTCAAAGCCTGAAACGTTTCCTTTGTAATGAAATCGTGAAACTCCGTGTTACTTTCGAAGTAATTTTACGTACGAGCTGGGATAATTGTAAAGTTTATGCACTTTTTGACGGCTCAGGTACTTGGCTCATTAATTATTTATTTATTGTTTGTTGTTTCTGTTTTATGCTTTGTAGAAATTGTGATAATAATAATACATGTGTTCCTTTGTTATAAAATGATCTCCTATTAGACGTCGTACCGTAATTAATCATGTCTTGGGTACTCGAAGATGACAATAACAACGTTGTTAGTCTGTTAAAGCGGCTTTCAACTGAAAACGCGATGCGATGGTTATGTACTATGTACACGCCATTTGAGTACATAAGCCTAGATACAAAGCCGTCAGCTCGTTTCCCGTACCTACATAAGCCTCGGTATTGATTTTTACAATTTACGTAGATACCTATTACCTTACAATCCAATGTACATAACAACAACTGTAATATAAACAAACAGACAGCTTTTATTTCACTGCAATAGGTGATCATAGCAACAATATAATCCCGACATGCGCCTCTATCCTACCTACTGCAATAAACAATGCTGGCCAGAGCGTTGTTTACATAGCATCTACTATCAGGTATTTGTATCTAATTACTCAATGTCGGCACCTTGAGACGGCGAATCCACCTGAGTGCGGCGGCGGCAGATGCGTCGCAGCTGCCGGCCGGGCAACTCATCCCCGCCCCGCTACAGCCCGCGCAATCGCGACTAACACTTTTATTTCCCCGAATAAACTTTATCAAACAAAGCGTGCATTCCCCGCGCCCTGCATCTGCTCGCCCAGCTGTTTTGCTTGCAGCTGCCTCTTTCGTCCCGCTCGCGCATCCGGCCGTTCCGCGACGCCGAGGGAGATAACAAATATCCGCTGTAATCGCATCCAGACCCTTCAATTCCCTGCACAGACCATTCGCAGTTCGTACCCCGACGCCGGCGGGCTGACTGTGCGTGATTATGACTAGTAAACGAAAGCGTGATTGCGTAAATGAATCCGATCGCCAAGCGAAAAGACAGCGGCGCCGCAAGCGATCCCGCAGCGAGCCGCTCATTACTGACCCGCAGACTATTGAGAAGCGGCAGGCTCTGAAGCGACTTTTCGGGCGAATTAGTTCTGTGGAGATTGAAAATGAGCATGTTTCGGATGATTCGTCTGATGACTTGGACTTCGATGACCGCGAGGTGTTCGGGGATGAAAACGAAGACCCTCTGCTGGACTCTGTACCGGTGAACATGGACCCCGAGCAGCTGGGATTCCTGGTGTGCGCCCAGGAGACGCTGCGATTCCTACATGGTCGCGGGATCCCAACTGAGCATCCGGTGTTCGCGAGGCTGCGTTCTCGACTTCTACGGGGTATAGGAGAGATGGCAGTTGCCTGAGTCCTACTTGGCCCAGAGCCCTCCCGAACCTAAACTTCCGAACACATATGATTTCAGTGAATTAAGTGTTTATGGTGTGCTCTTCCTACAAAGTACTATCTCCTTTTCCGGGCTCTGGATAGTGTTAAGTGTCTTGATGTAAGGTTGATAATTGTGTAACGAAGCCACAGGTGGCCCGAGGGGGCGTCTAGTCACTATCTAGTCAATGTTTACGAATTATATTTGTTAAAAAAGCTTTATTATCATTCGAATAAATTCGTCCACTGTGAATGTGTTTTTACTGTCCTATATACCTAATATATTCAGAAGGTAAAAATTAATACATAAATCTTTCTATATTATCGAGTCGTTTGATTTCTTTATTCAAAGGGACTGCATATATATTTAGGGTCCTAGATGTTCGTTCATGCAAACGAGATGATAACAAAATAATTTTAAAACTGTTCTGTTAGGGAAGCTTATTTTACTTGGAATATTTTTTCTTTTTTAAACTCTATAAGGTAATTAACAACCTAAGATATATAGAAATAGGACTTTATTAGACCTCATTCAACAGTTTGAAACGACAAAACTAATCAAAATTTTTAGTGTAATTTTTATTTTTAAATTAAAATAAATGAAAGAGGAAAATGTTTTTTTCCAAAAATACATGTATGAACTTAGGCAGTCTATAAAAATCACAGCAGACAGCCGCAGCAGTGAAATGTGAAACCTCTGTGGGAATATTCAATTTACACGTAATAGACAAACGGAGTGAGAACTTAAATGACGCCTTTTTAAAGCTGAATAAAAGTATTTTCAGTATTTCAAATGCCGTTCTTGGTAATTCAAATTTTTATTTCTAATAATCTGTATATTACTATATTTAAACTATTACTTATTTTTAAATGATTATTATTACAACAATATATACTGTGTACAGTGTAGGTACACGAAAAATAAAATGCTCAATGAAACAGACAGATTTGAAGTTAAACGTAAACAAAAATTTTGCTCCAAACTAGGATAACGGTCTTTAAAAAATCAACAAAATTACATTTGGAACATCCAACCATAAATAGTGTAGGTATAGTTCGTCTTTCAAAAGTATTTTTTAAGTTAATTTTTTTATGGCATAGCTGACAACAGAGCAGGTGGGTCTCATAAATGGCAAGAGAACACCGCCGCCCATGGATGACATTGGACATGGAATTAATTAAATTATAATTGTCCAGACCGGATTTCTAACCCGATACCTCTCGCTTTATGGTAGGGTTATAAAATCACTTAGCTACGAGGCTCTCAAAAGCAAAGATTTGATAAAAATCTGAATATTTGATAGATGCATTTTCTTATGCATAGTTTCAAAATATTATGTATGTATGTATTCTGTTTAAAAGCTTAAATAATACTACGAATCAGTACCTTTAAAAAAAATAGTATTATATATAATATCAATAGGAAGAGTTATAGGTTAAAGAATTACTAAAACAGAATAATTTAAAAAATATATTTATTTCATTATTTCAAAATTATAGCTATTATATTTGGCTACAGTTAAGATCTTTGGTAAAATTATTGCATTAGAGTCATACGACTTCAAGACTATTGAAATTCAAAAATGAACTAATTGGATTAAAATATAACAAAATTTTAATAATGCATATTAACAAACAAGTTTAATTAATTAAGGTTGAAAAATATGGTTAATTTGTGCGGTATTTCACTATCAAAATTTTGATTCTGTCTATAATTTTAAAATCGATTATCTTAAGACGTTAATATTTGTTTTTGTTTTATTTTAAAGCTCCTTTTTCCTCTAATATTATTTAGCCACGATATAATAAAGCAGAACACATTAGGAATACTTTTTCTCTTTGCATTCTCCTAATAAATTAATATAAGCCATCTGTGTGTTATAAACACTGTATCATAAATTCCATTAAAAGGCTTGATTTCTAAATTCAGTATACGTAACATTACTTCCTCTATAAACGTATTCAATAAGCAATCTATTGAGTTCTTCAATACTTTGTTTGTCCTGCACTCTGCTAAGAAACATGGCAGACAAAGCTTTGTGGAGTCTGTGGGCCGTCATCTTTGTCTTCAAAACTTCTCCCTTAGTCGCTTCCGATGGTTCCGGTATCATACTGAAAGATAAATTTGAATATACTTCAGTTCACAGTACAATCTTAGTTAAGTTTCGTGATTAACTTGTCGGAAGCATTCTTTTGTAGGTAACAACTTCTTTAGATCGGTATTAAGGTAGAAGCAAAAAGAAGGTTATTTCTTGCAAAACAAATTTAAATTTATTCCAAATTTAAATTTGGAATAAAACTCCTTATCGCAAGATTAAACAGAAACTAACCTTGAAGATACTCATTTTGTAATAAAGCATAAAGAAAGTGTAAATTATGTAATTCTCAAGTATAAATAGGTGATTTTGTTTTGTTTTATGCCTTTTGAAAATTCTGTATAGTTTATTTTATGGAAACGATGGCAAACGAGGACGAGGCTCACCTAGGATAGTCGGTCCTCTGCCCACGGACAGTCCTAGCCCTTGCAGTGTCACGGGTGCGTTGCTTTCTTTACGGAATATGTCGTCCGCAAGTCGTATTGTTTTGAAAACACCCCCGCTGGCAGCTGATTCCACAGAGTGATGGTGCTCGGTACAAAATACTTTAATAACGCTCACTTGTGGAAAGACAAACATCGAGGTGATAACGACGAAACTTTGTGTTGTACCTCGATGTTCGATGATGAAATTCAGCTGCAATATAAATACTTCTTTGCAAAAGTTATTGCACCTGTTCAAACTTTTATTTTCACCTCTATTTCGATAAGTCTACCTTTTTTCACACTAAAGATATTTTATAACCATCCTTAAATAATCTTTTCCATATGTTTATTCAAAATCTGCCCATAGCTGCTATTATTGATCGAGAGAATTATTTTTAAGGCTAATTTAAAGACTTTTAATCGATAATTATAAAAAGTATGATTAAAATCATTCACATGATATAATATATCACAAAACAACAGAACCGCGAACGAATGTGAAATGAGGTCGACAATCCAATTCGCCATACAATATAGCATCATATTATTTCAACTCTTTCAATATATTTACTAAAAGTTTCAGCATGTCTAAGAACTGATAAAACAGTTTATTTGCGTTACGTGGCTTTATGAAACTGGTAACTTGGTCCATTGAATGTATACATAGCTGTTCCAAAGTTAGTTAGAATCTACTATTCGTATATCGCATATTTGAACTGGCAGAGCCTTTGTCCGCGTAATATACATAATGTTTTATTTCTTCCTTTTAAATAATATAGCTTCATTAAATTTAGAAAATAAAATCCAGTACAGAAATAAGGCAGAAAAAAGTAAGGACAAACTGATACAATTTAAATATTGGTAGCAACTTAACATACATAACCATCGTATTAAGTTTTAAATTGATAAAATAGAGTGTAAACTCTATATAACGACACTGAAGGGACTGTGAAGGGACATTTTATAGCGGTATAAAGAGTTGTCGTTAAATGGAGAGAAGAAAAGGTGGATGGAAGACAAGCTAAACCAACTAAAGCCAATTGATTT
>DWCF01006769.1:0-11807 GCA_018230265.1 Delias oraia | reverse complement strand
GTCTATACCATATATAAATATGGTAAGAGATCACCGCTCATGGTCAATTGCGGCATAATCCACTCTCGCTTTTCTTTTCTTCGCTTTGGGTTAATAATAATTACATTGTGACAATTGTGTCAGCGTGGCTCTCTCACGAGTGAGACAGTGACAATTCAGTCGCCTTACTACTGTCAACCCCTTCCAAAGTATTTAGCGCTAGTTCTAGGAGGCTGGTCACATCGATCCCATTACTGCATTCCACGGCTCTTCCACGAGTAAGACATGGAGAGCCATGCTGGCATACTAATTGGGCCGGAGTTGTGATCATGCTACCATGCATAGTGTGAAAATTTTTCGTTGTATGAGTGAAGATGCAGTCCATGAAATTATTCCGTCCAAGTGCACTACAACCAAAACGCACTTGTGGCCTGTCGCCCATGGGCGACGTTCTCATACCATAGAGATGTTATAAATGTTTATCTATTTATACGTTAATTAATTCGAGAGATTAGTTTGTTTCTCGTCTTCGTTAAGTGAAAAGAGTCGTAAAAATGGAGACAGTACTGAAGGGACAATGAACACCCTTCAGCCCCGAATTATCGATAAATACGCTCCGTAATTATACAGTATTGTGTATTTAGAGCCGTATTGGCTAGTGATGTGCGCTGATCGATAAAGTCGATAAAAAATATTGTAAAAAAAGTTACGGTAATGAAAGGAGATCCAATTTTTTTTAATAATAATAATAAAATAAATAATAAAGGGTGTTTCCAAACCAATATGACATGGGGTCCTTCAAGAAAAGAGCGTACACTTTCTTTAATGGCCGAGACAAGGGCTGTGGGTGTCATGGGCGGACCGCTTACCCAAGGTGAGCCTCCTGCTCGCTTGCCAGCGATAGTATAAAAAAATCAAATTAAATAATGTTTTTTTGGAAACTAATAAATTACAAATGCATACAATTCACGAGAGCTTTGCTGAAGCATATGCAGACGCATATATTAGGCTGGCTTTTCCGAAGTGATACGACGGGCTCACAGAATACTCAGCGTGGAATACTGTCTTGCTGAGTGAGAGAATCCTCAAATTATGGCAGTTTAGCGGCGTAAAAAGCTTACAACATTGTAAGCGCGGGGTGTAGCTTAGTTGTCCATGGGTGGTGGCGTTCTCTTACCATATAGGATATAGTGTTCTCTTATGGTAATATGGTAGTGTTCTCTATAGGGGTAGGTTTTAAAAAAATTGGGTGTGGCTGTGTCATGGACACGGCCGTATTTGTACGTGAATACATCTCGTAAATATTATTATTTATCTGCGCAATGCCATCTGCCTAATTTCAGCCGTGCCAGCTGCAGATGTTCTGGCACCATCGTTGGACCGCTCGGCCGCAGCCATTACTTTCTGTTGCCGGCACTGCTTGTCTCCATCATATTTTGTTGGTATCATACGATTGCTGTTGAGATGCCCTTTCCAACCGTAGACGATCTCTGTATGTCGATTTGGCTTTTCGACGCCTATAGGCCGACATCACATATTTTTGATATTATTTTTTTATTATACATCTTATTATATTCACAGTTACAATTTTACACTAATATTAAATTTATAACCGATTGATTTTGACGAGAGCTGACGATTTAAACTTGAATGAACGCCGTAGCTTCACCGAGTCGAAAGTTATACCACATGAAAATCTCGATACGCAGCAAAATGGCGGGGCTTCCCCCTCCTCGCGCGTGATGTGTTACTGCCCTAACTTAGCGTAATAAATTCTTTGATTCTTTCGCTATCCAGTGGTGTAACTGAAATTTGGATGGAGATGATAGATATGTAGCTACAACACTGAACTGTATCCCCGATTTTGTTATCATCTTTTTTTGGATTGCGTACCTATAGACGTAATTTTAAAGACGTATTCACGTGAAAAGGAATAGCAATCTAAATGACCCACCACAAGTAGCTGATGCACAGCGGCCTTATAATTCAGAATTTCCACGATAAAAAACTATCGACATGCTAGCACAACACTATTCCTTTCGTAAGGTCGTCACGTGAAACAAAGCTATATAAAATGTGCAGGTTGCCCTGAAAATATAAGGATAACACTTAAGCCGTAAGTAGGTCGATCTGTCACTTTAAAAGGCATCTGTTTCACTTACACTTACTCTTACCCGCTGAAGTCAAAGTCGAATGTGTTGGCCACTTAATAAATAAAAATAAAATAAATAAAAATAAAATAAAATAAAATAAATAAAAATAAAATAAAAAGTATTTATTATTGATCCTTCTTTATAGTATAGCGGACAACGGAGTTTGCTCACCTATATAGTAAGAGAACACCGGCCATCACCAACCGCGCCACAGTCCGCGCATTGGTTGTGTTGTCGGCTTTTTACTCTGTATTTTTATGGTTCTGCGATATCCTCACTCACTCAGTCAAACATAGTTAACGCACTGTGTGAAGTACAACTAGTATTTCACGCGGAGTATTCTGTAAGCCCGTGGTATCACTTCACACGTGCCGTTCCAGTTAGTGCGTCCACATATGCTTCAACATGGCTCATCCACTAGTGAGACAGTGTTAACACACTCGCCCGGCCATAAGTACCGTTTTTGCTAGGTATTCTGTGAGCAGGTGGTATCCTTTCAGACGAACCGTTCCAATTAATGTAGTCAAACAGTGAAAAGCACTTCCAATGACCACTTTATAAATTTTTACCGTCAAAACCACTGTCTATATCTTGATAAATGTTTTACGATGTTTTTGTGAGCCTCAGGTATCATGTATGAACTGGCCAAATTGCGCCAGCATGGCTCTCCCACGGTTTAAATACATTTTTTAAATATATAACCTACTTGGACCGTGTTTCGCAGAGTGAGATATCGGAGGCCCTTAAGAATGCCTAACAACGTAAAAAGCCGCCAACATAACCAATACGCAGACTTGGGCGCGGTTGTGCTATAGCCGCATTCTCTTACCGTATAAGAGATCCACCTGCTCCGTGGTCTGCTGGAAAAAAGCGAAGTAACCTTGCCGTATCACTTACAAACGCTACTCGAGTGGAAGTCTTGGCGGTGAAGTGTGAGAAGCCAAGAAAATACAATACTTGAAGTTTATCGCAGAGATTTTAATTACGGTATAGAGTATAACGTTTCGTTGCTTCTATATGGTACGAGAACCGCCCATGGGCAACCGCGCCAATCCGCGACTGTGATGTCGCCGGCTTTTGTACACGGCTTGTTCAAAGTTGTGTCAGCCGTATAAGGGCGTGATGACGTGATTTACGTTGAATTGGGAGTAGAGTGTAAAAACTACTTGTCGTGTAACTTGGAGTTCTTATTTTAAATTTTAAAATCTGTTCTCTTTTCAAATTTTAGTATGATTTAATTTCTTCATGGAATGGGCAGCGAAGCAGGTTGGCTTCCTATATGGTAAGATATCACGACCTATGAGAAACCGGCCAATAACCGCGCTCTCGGTTGTGTTACTGGCTTTTACGCCGCTTCAATTGTATTATCGAAGGTATCCGATATGACTCACTCTGTAAACACAGAAGTACAATTTAAGTACATCTACCGTGTCACGCTGAGTATTCTGTGAGCCCGTGGTATCACTTCAAACAAGCCAGCCCAGTTAGTGCGTCAGCATGAGTCTCCCAGGGGTGCGGCAGTATTAGGAACCTCGGCCAACCAGTGTCAAGGCCTTCCAGAGACCGACTAAATTATATATATTTTTATTTGGACCAGGGTTCAAATCCGATACCTCTCGCTACAAGGATCTTAGGGGCGTAACCTCACTCAGCGTAACACATACTTCACGCAGGTTCTGTTCACTTGGTAACCGGATAAGCCGGTCTAATCAATGCATCGGCAATTTTTTAAGATATAGCCGAAAACGAAGGAAATGGGTCTGATATATCGTAAAATAGGCCGCTGACCCTGGACAACTGCGCCAGTGCTGCTGTGTTGCTGGCTTTTAACACCACTTAAGCTTTTATATCCTTACTCAGCGAAACACAGTAGAAATACCGTTTCACGCTGAGTATTCAGCAATACAAATTAAAAATAAATTAAATTTAATCATTTTAATTCAATTAAAATTATTAATTCAGCTCTTCCGTGGGATAGCCATGCTGAAGCATATGCTGACGTACTAATTGTGCAGGCTCGTCCGAACTGACACCACGGGCTCACATAATACTCACGTGTGACACGGTAGTTGTACTGTATTTCGCAGAATGAGTCAGGATATTGGAGGGCATTAAAAGTGCCGCTTAAGCGGCGTAAAAGCCGTCAACACAACCAATACTTGGAATGTGGAGCTGTTGTCCATGGGCGGCGGTGTTCTCTTATCATATAGGAGAACCACCTGCTCCGTTGTATGCTATACTACAAAAATTCAAATAAATATTCTTGATGATTTGTTTGTTTCAGGTATCCGCGTGGGTGACTGAGCTGGTCCTGAACCAGGGTACCACGGAGGAGAAAAAGGAGTCTCTCGCCTGTATCCTTCGGATTGCCCTCACTTGCTGGAACATTGGAAACTTTAACGGAGCAATGGAAATTGTGGCTGGTCTCAAGTGAGTGGTTTATTACTTCTATAATATACTTTTATGGTATATCACATGGTATAGCCACGGGGCTGAAATAGATTGGGGATCTCTGAGATAGGGGTTCGTACCCCTAGGGGTACAAGGACAGTTTCCACGGACCCCTTAATAAAATAAACTAAAAAACACAGATTAGATTTTTATTTCAGTTATATACGGTCCAAAGATAACACCGCGGACTCCCATACAAGTATTTACGAATCCCTTGGAGTCACAGAACAGATCTCCTATATGGTAAGAGAACACCGGCCATGGACAACCAAGCCATAATCCGCGCTAGCTGTGTTGCTGTTATCGTCGCTTAAGCGGCTTTAAGGGTCTTATCGTCACTCACTGAGCGAAACAATACAATTACCATTGCACGTTGAGTATTCTGTAAGCCCGTGGTATCGCTTACATCAGCATGGATCTGTCGGGTGCGACGGTATTAGGACGCTCACCCAGCTACTGTCAAGCCCTTCCAGAGACCGAATAAATTATACATTACGATAGACCCATGGAAGTCATTTACAGCTGGGAGTAATTGAAAAAGGGAGCCTAGAAGAAAATGGAAAATTGTATTGATGAAGAAAAGCCATCATTTGCAGGGGTTTCTTTCGGCCTTCAGCTGTGTGTGACTGTAGGCCGGCGGAAACTACTTGCTGGTGATGAGTTGTATTCACAGAAGACCAGCGAATATACCAGGACTGCCAGAGCGAGATGTATTTATTTATAGAGACCAAGCGAGCATCAACATAAAATTACCCGTGGGAGAGCCATGCTGAAGCATATGTGGATGGACTAATTGGTTAGACTCGTCCAAAGTGATCGATCTCACAGAATACTCAACGTGAAACGGTACTAATATTGTTTCGCGGAGTGAATGAGGATATCGGAGCCCCTTGAAATGCCGCAAAAGTGGCGTAAAAAGTCAACAACACAGCATACGCGGGCATTGGCGTGGTTGGTGATGGGCGGTGTTCTCTTACCATATAGGAGACCCACCTGCTCCGTTGTCCGCTACAATGGAGAATATGTTTTTAATATATCACTTTTTCGGGATTTATTTGGATCCGGTTGGTGGCCTATCTGGCAGGATGATGTCTGCCGGGACCACTAATAAAGGGAGCTGTAAATTATTGGAATATTACTTCCTCTTTTACCAAAATGCCTCAATATGGCACGATATAAATACAATTATTTAAAAAAATTACAAAATGATTTTGTGCAGCTAAAGACGTCAGACAAAAATAATCGCAATCGTCATCATCATCATCATTTCAGCCGTAAGACGTTCACTGCTGGACATAGGCCTCTCCTCAGCCTCCACGAATACCTGTCGGAGGCGACCTCCATCCAGCGTCTTCCGGTGACCTTTACAAGGTCGTCTGTCCACCTTGCGGGTGGACGTCCCACGCTGCGCTTGCCGGTCCGTTGTCTCCACTCTAACACTTGGGCCCCATCGACGATAAGACGTCCACTGCTGGACATATGCCCCCCTTGGAAAATTCTCCTTTTCTCTCTACACAAAACTCATATTGCCATTGCACAGCCTTCAGTGTCGTTATAGACTACACTGTACACAATCTGGAATCCAATTTCATCTTAAAAATCCTGCGAAAAAGGCTTTTTCCCAATCGGACATAAATATAAACCTTATCTGAGGCACTTCTCACGTTCCAACAATTTTTAACTAGAAACTCCGTATTACCTTTCTGAAACCCACCCTTACACTAGAGCGAGAAAAAGTACTTTTATATAGAGAGCGAGCGAGATGTAAGAGCGTCAAGGTAGCTTTAGCATGTTTTTTTAGGTATGAGGTCGTGGGTTTGGTGGGGCCGAAAATAGAGAGCATACCACGGATCGGCAAACGTGGGGCGTCCACCCATAAGGTGGACAGACGACTTTATAAAGTTCGCTGGAAGACGCTGGATGCAGATCGCCTCCGACAGCTATGCATAGAGGTCCAAGGGGTAGTCTATGTCCAGCAGTGAATTCAATTCAGAAGAATATACTTTTCAGGTCTCACAAGCTGAAACCATTCTGGCTTAGTATATCGGACGAGCCAATACCTGCGCTGGACTTCCTCTCAGCCGCACTCCTGTCTGCTGAGTATGAGAGAGCCCTCAGTCGGGCCCTCGCGATGCCGGAATGCAGGCTCATTCCGTTTTTTGGTGCCTTCCTGCGGGAACTTAGGTAAGTACCTGATAGTCAATGGTAAAAATATTTATTTCCATTCAATGAAAGGGTGGAAGACGAGCTGTAGACTCGCTTGCGATAAGCGATCTTCCGCCCATGGGCAACCATAGCCCATGCAGAGCCGCGCTCTTTTCTTAAAAGTTTAGGAATACCATATCAGGCAGTTGTTTCCATAGTGGTGCGAATGCCTTTTTCTCAGTTAGGGAAGGAAAATTTTGAATTGCAGATAGTGCTCCTATATGGAAATAGAACACCGCCGCCCATGGACATCCGCGCCATATCTTCGCTCGCCGTGTTTCTGATTTTCACACCGTTTTACATTTTTATGGGCCTCCGATATCACTCAGCGAAACAGACGCACAGTATCAAGTACTCCATTTCACGCATATTCTGTGAGGCTGTCACGCACGAGCCGGCCCAGTTAGTCATGGCTCACTCAAGTGTATCATCATCATCATTTCAGTAAGACGTCCACTGCAGGACAAAGGCCTCTCCCTTGGATGTCCATGAATACCTGTCGGAGGAAACTTGCATCCAGTGTTTCCGGCATATATTATATATTCCCGAGTGTATATTTCTATATTAATCTCTATTAATTTCGCATGTATAATTCTTTTATTCCAGGGAAATTCTGGCAGCTACGCCATCTCTTACTACAAGTCATTCTGTGGCTGTCACACCTACGCACAGAAGAGAGTTGAAACGCGAATCAACTAAGGACAATAGGTACTTGAAAAATCCTATTTAAAGGATTTTAAATTTACATTTATTTCTGTTACATATTAAAATTTTATTTCCTATATAAAAGGATCACCGCCCATGGGCAACCGCGTTACAGTATTGTTAGCTTTTAACGCCAATTGAGCAGTATTAATGGCCCGTATCTTCACTCAGTTAGAGAAACACAGTAAAAGATTCAGGCTGTATTCTGTTAGCCTGTTTTATAGCTTCGGACGAGACGCCTGAATTAGTACAACAGGATACTGCAGTCTGGCTTACCCGTGGGAGAGCCATGCTAAAGCATGGACGCGCTAACTGGGCCGGCTCGTGTGTAGTGATACACAGTAGTCACACCCATGGGAGAGCCATGCTGAAGTATATCTTGATGTCAACTGGGCTGGCTCGTCAGAAGTGATTCCAGGCTCATGAAACCAGTGTGAAGTTAGTATTGTTTTCGCTGAGTGAGGATATCGGAGGCCCTCTAAATACCTCTTAAGCGGCATAAAAAGCCGGCAACACAACCAAAGCGCGGACTAAGCCGTGGCTGGTGAAGGACGGTGTTTTCTTAGAAGAACTACCTGCTGCATTGTCCGCTATACCATAAAAAGAGACACCCAGTTATTTCTGACACTACTATTATATCCCAGGAGTTCCTTAAAACGTGACAGCAGACGGGAGAGTGGGAAGAGAACCGAACAAAATACGAGTCCATTGAGAGAGAAGAGAGAAATACGGAGCGAGCCGGCAAGACAGGTGGTAAGAGAATAATATAATGCACTCAATCACAGAAAACTCAGCGTGAAACGGTACTTGTACCGTGTTTCGCAGAGTGAGTAAGAATATCGGAGGCCCTTAAAAGTGCCGCTCAAGTGGCGTAAAAAGCCAGCAACACAACCAATGCGTGGACTGTGGCGCAGTTGTTCATTGGCGACGGTGTTCATTACCATATAGAAGACCCACCTGCTCCGTTGTTCGCTATACAATTGCGCCACAGTCCGCGCATTGGTTGTGTTGCTGGCTTTTTACGCCGATTAAATGCCATTTTTAAAGGTCTTCGATATCCTCACTCACTCAATGAAACAGTAGAAGTACCGTTTCAAGTATAACTACCGTTTCGCCCTGAGTATTCTGTGCGCCCGTGGTATCAGTTCGGACGAGCCGGCCGGTGTTCAATGCATTTAGTATTAAGCGATATTTTTATATATTTTGCAATGAATGGGCTGGAGGCTTGCTTTTTCCCTTTTTATAAAGACTGAATGAATGACTGAGTGAAGGCTTTTGTGTGTTCTGACTCTCTTTTTTTAATTGTTAAAACATTTAACTGTCTGTATATTTTGTATTTGATCATCAAATTGCCGAGCGTCTAACTGTACCGCTCCCAAACTCATCATCATCATCATTTCAGCCGTAAGACGTCCACTGCTGGACATAGGCCTCCCCTTGGACTTCCATGTTTGCCTTAATCGCCACGCTTGGCATCCGTGTTGGAGATCGCAGTTCAGTTCTATAGTCCACGGAGGACATTGCTGTCCGCCCTCCTGCTCGCGCTCAAGCTGCGGCGCCCAAAAAATGCGTACGCGTCGGTAACACAACCAATATGCAACTTGAGCGTGTTATCTCTTACCACAGAGGAGACAAGTCTTGCCTGTTTCCCAATTTAAAAGCAGGCATCTATGTCGCTATCCTTTGAAGGCCGGCAACACATCCAGCAAGGTCTAGAGATGGCTATGGGCGAAGAACCGCTTATCCTAGAAAAGCCATGGCTTTTTGGCCACCACTTTCATAAAAAATATGGTATAAATTGTTGTATCAGCTTACAAAAGGTATTTCCTTTGCAGTACATCGCATCATTTGATGAAGAAGGTGAGCAGGCTTTCAGAAGGGTTGGACCCGAAGGTCTCCTGAACCTGGAGAAGGTCTACCGGACCCAGGCGGTGATGGACCACATAGCAAGCTTCCACCATCATCGGCATGCATTGGCCAGGCTATGTAACCCAGTTTTCGGAGATTATTTGAAGTAAGATATACTTTAAGGCATTTTTTATTCTATAGCGTTCAACATGGTAAGACAATACCGCTGCCCATGGACAACTGTGACACAGACCACGCTTGCTGTGTTTCTGCCTTTTTACACCGCTTAAGCGGTATTTTAAGATCCTCCCACTCAGCGAAATACAGTAGAAATACCGTTTCACACTGAGCATTCTGTGAGTTCAAGGTGTCGCCATAAGATGACCAGAATTGTTAGTGTCCATGGGCGGAGGACGGCTTCACCTAAGTGAGCTTTCTGCTCGTATGCCACCATTTTTATTTAAAAAAACCAGGTATTCTGGCCCGCACTGCCGAAACCACCAGAGTTACACCAGCATCTCCTAACATATAAAATTCTTCTGTCATGATGTTTCTAATTATACACCTCCGAATGGACTCGACCGATTGTCATGAAATTTTGTACATAGTTAAGTCTGAGAATCGGGCATCTAGTTTTCATCCCCCTAAATGTTAATTTTTTTGACAAAATTTTTGTTTTTATTTTTTTTGGCATATAGCATGTAATGGCATACAGCATAAAGAAATACATACAACCTGAAATTTTCATTACAAATCTATGGTGTCAATCTAATATAATAATTAATAAATTTAATTTTCATTTTCTTTAATTATGATTTTCTCAATACAATTTGAAATTTGATCTGACGCCCTCGCCGGTCGCATCATCACCATCATTTCAGCCGTAAGACATCCACTGCTGGACATAAGCCTCCCCTTTGGACCTCCACGAATACCTGTCGAAGGCGACGTGCATCCAGCATCTTCCGGCGACCTCTATAAGTTCGTCTGTCCTGACCACGTCCCACGCTGCACTTGCCGGTCCGTGATCTCAACACTTAGCGGCCCCATCAGCCATTCGCTCTACTTTTGATGTGACGTGGGATGTGGCATTACATGGCATACTAAATATACTGAGTATTCTGTTAGCCCGTGGTAGTAAATCGTACGAGCCGGCACTTAGTGCGTCAGCAGATGCTTCAGCATGACTCTCCCTCGGGCTATATTATTTCCGAACCGAACCTCTCGCTCCTCAAAATACTCAGCTACGCTCCATACATTTCAGAACTGTAATATCCAGTTGTGAAAAACCGGTATTCAATCAGTCATCACAAAAGACCGGAACTAGTTTCGAAAACGAGGCACTCTACGAACTGGAGGGCAGTGGGTACAATCCAATCCAGCCGCTGCCACATGACCATGGAGTCACCATGTTCCCATTGGCGCCACAGAACGGAGAGAGAATAGACAGGCATATATTACAGGTATCTTATGAAATTGAGGTTATCTTTTGCTCTAGAATATTTTTGGACTGTGTCAAGATGTTTTTCATAGTACAGTGGACAATAGGTGGGTTCTCCTATATGGTAAGAGAACACCGCCCATCACCAACCGCATAATCCGTGCTTTGCTTGTGTTACCGGCTTTTAAGACCGATTGAGTGCAGTTTTAAAGGACTCCGATATCCCAATTCGCTCAATGAAACAGTAAAACTATAATTACGCTGAGTATTCTGTCAGCCCGCAGTATCAGTGTCGATACCTTACAAAGACCGAATAAATTATGTTCTTTTTGTTTGGACTGAGAATCGAACCCGATGCTTCTCGGTTTGGCTTTTAAGCTTTAATTTTGAGGCTGTTAAAGGAATTGTTTCTTTTTAATATTTAGATAATGCACCATGGGACAGCGTGTATAGTGGGCGAGGCGGAGTGGTCAGGTGCGTTTGTCCACTTGCGACTGGAGCGCGCATGTGCACTGCTCACGTGGTGCAGAACATCACATAGGCCATATGCACATGGCGGTAAGTTTTAGCAACAATGCTAGTATTAAAGAATTTTTGATTTAACCGAACGTAAAGATAAACTAAATTAACACAAAGATCATTGGCATTGTAGAAAAAGGTTCGCCCATGTGCACTTTTGGCTAGACATAGATGTAACCCGCGAAATCGTAACAGGTACAACTTCGTGACACTAACTCGCGGTAATCACATATGTATCTTGAAGTAAGGCGACAACGCAGCCACGCTCACGGCTTGCGGATGTCCATGGGCGAAGGCCGTATCCAAGATAAGCTCTGCTCATTTGTCGACCGATTTTCATTAAATATATTTCACATAATGTAACAGGAGCAGAAATAAATAAAACACTGCCGTTTTAAATTTGATCGCAGCTTAGAACTTCAATATAAAGCTACTTTATAGTAATAGCCCGACTTACGCTACCCCGTTGTACGCGAATTCGGAGATGCGCGGTGCTCCATTTCGCT
>DWCF01006768.1:0-11809 GCA_018230265.1 Delias oraia | reverse complement strand
GGAGGGCGGGCAGCAGCGTCCTCCGCGGACTATATAACTGAACTGCGATCGCCAACACGCCTGCCAAGCGTGGCGATTATGGCAAACACCCTTAAGAGGGAGGCTTATGTCCAGCAGTGGACGTCTTACGGCTGAAATGATGATATTCTAATTGAAATCAATAATTACATAATTCATCGTAGGTTTTCAAATTAATGAAAATTATCCACGCAAAGTCTGAAGTCAAATATTCCAAATAGGACAAAGATATAGCCGAGCGTTACATTTTTTTAAACTTACCTTTATAACTTTTGTGTATCCTTAAATTTTCATACTTATTTAATTTATGTTTTATTGATAAGGTTGAAATTAATTAATTTATATCCGTGGGAAAGACATGCTGAAGCATATGCTGACGCACTAATTGGGCCGACGGGTCCGAAGTTATACCACGGGCTCACAGAATATTCATCGTGAAATGGTTCTTGTACTGTGTTTCATTAAATGAGTGAGGATATCGGAGGCCCTTTAAAGTGCTGCTTAAGCGTCGTATAAAGCCGGCAACACAACCAATGCGCGTACTGTGGTGCGGTTGTTCATGGGCGGTGGTGTTCTGTTGTGTACATATATATAGGAGACCCACCTGCTCCATTGTCCGCAATACAATAAAAAATATGGTAAAATAATGTTTGTCGGGCAATAAAGTAGGAAGTAATGCTTCTAACATGCCCGAGGTGGAATATTAACAAGACAAACATGCAGAGTGAGCCAAAGTGATCGAAGTAGTTGAGATTTCATGGAGAACGCGCGTTGGATGCTAACAACACGCGACAAATTAGCGATCCCTTGCCGGGTAGCGGACGAACTCATTTTAATACTTTACGCTGAAGAGAAAACAGAAGCAAGATATTATTTTTTATTAGCACTTTTTTATTGTACAGCGAAGAACGTAGCAGGTGGGTTTCCTATATGGTAAGAGACCACCGACTCCCATGGCTCGTTGCGTAGTCCGCTATACGGTACCATAAAATAAGAATAAGTCATCCAGTGCAGCCTTTTTAAGGCATTTTTGGCGCGGACCATTCCTCCTTTGGAATCAGGCTGCAGATGCATTTCAATACCAATACAACTTTGGGAACTTCAATAAAAGTTCAAATTCAATATTAAAATAAGCATTTATTCAAATATTTCCCATAAGGGGTACTTTTGCAAGTATATTTTGGTACAATTTTTAGTAAAGCTACCGTGCGTTCGGAAGATATACCTCTACGAGAAGAACCAAAAGAAACTCATAGGGTTTAATTTTTTTTATGGCCAAATTTACAATCGTTTGTATGTTTATAAGCTACTGGCTAGTTTAAAAGAAGTTTCCATACATCTTTGTCTTCTATGAACTGATTGATTTTGTAATAAGCTTTTTAAAATAATGTATTTTTTATAAGATTCTTGTTTCCTTGCACCTATCCCGAAAAGGCCGATGACGACCCCCGCGGTCGTGGTCCAGCATTAGCTGGCGCTGTCCAAAAGCGTAGGAACCGATCTTAGGTGAGCTTCCTTCAATTGCCTCCCTGTTTCAACAGCAAAAAGAATTTCCTTGTAATTAATACTGTCAGTAATGTGCTAAGGTTCTATAGATATTTGATAGAGTTATTATCGTCCGTAGCACAGGTTCGGGACGTAGGCCATAACTTAGAGCCGCATAGGTCGTCCGTAACGGCTAAACGTAGTTTTGTCCGTTTAGTTCTAGGACATGTAAATTTATGATTTTTTTATATAGAACACGTTTGTGATAGTTTAATTGAAATCTAATAAAAAATTAGCATTTTTATTTAAAAGATATGTAAACTTATGACATTATTAATTAATATATAATATTGATTTAAGTGAATATAAAAGTTTAAATATTGAACGATCAAAAATATCCGCTGAAGTAGAATCGTTAGCGGGTTATAATATAGTCAGATCAACCCCTCGACAATCAGTTGTATAATAACTTGAAATAGAGCCATTGTACCCTCACAAATTGAACGATTGAACGATAATATCTTATTTAAAGTCTCATTCACGTCTCAATTTAAATTTAGGGTTTCCTAAATGTTATTTATTGACTTGCTTTTCTGTGGTTTTGACACAACCACAACTATTGTCAAATAGCAGATTTATTAATAAATTACCTTTTAAAATGTAATAGCTTAAATGAAAGGCTTATTTATAAAGTTCAGGGTGTGAAAATAAACTGTTTGTTGTGAAATGAATTTGTTTCTCTGACAATATAGATTTATTTATTGATTAGGTATAACAAAACGACTAAAATTCAGCTAGCAAACAATCTTACCAGGAAATAGCGAAACGACAATTGTAATGCTCTATTAATAACGTCTCGCAATTCACACAAATTATAACTAGACCAACAAGCGCAGCGTAGGACGTTCACCCACAAGGTGGATAGGTGACCTTATAAAGGTCGCCGGAAGACGCTGGATGCAGGTTGCCTCCGACAGGTAAGCATGGAGGTCCGAAGGAGTTGATGATGATGATAAATAGATTTAGTATTTAATTTAACATACGTTTTTATTATTCTTTATTGACTTTATCATTCTAAGATCACTCAGAATTCTACACTACATGACATTTCGTTCATAGACAGTGACGTTAAGGTCCAAATTCAGATTAAGAAGTTGTAATTTCTTTACATATATGTTATATAATAATTATCTTATATATTCTAGGTAAATTATGAATACCCAAAATAAACCAATATACCAACTTAACTATTCAAAAGAGTGTCTAGAAAGAAAGTACTACTGACTATAATTTTGTTATAAGTTAAAACTATTTTAAATAATAATATAATCTAATTTATATTATAATCTAATTTAAATCAGCTAATGGTATATGAAAATAACGTCTATTATATTTAATTTAAAACTAGAATATATAAAATTGGTTTAACCTATTTGTGAACTACGAAATACGCTTCAATATGGAGGAAACACAAATTTGGGGTGGGGTTTAGCGTAAAATGAATACAAAGTTATTTTCGCTGTATGTTATTAGTTAAAATAAATAGAACTTTATCTATGGTAAGTCAAGAGGTCCGCGTGGCATGCACGTGCATAGCTGAGAGGCGGCATGCTGTGTTGAAGAGCATATGCACCACTTTGCACAGCAATTACTGACAATTGATTTCTTTATACTATGCTCTTAAGTAGTCTTTAAGGGTTTTGTTGTTTTATCGCTTCCATATTCATAAAGTAAAACATGATTTTATCTTAAGCTTGGTGAATATTCGTAATATATTTTTATGATAATATCTATCTGGAATACATATAAAACAGAGTTATAAATTTTTTATGCTATAGTGGACAACGGAGGTGGTCCTCCTATTTGGTAAGAGAACACCGACGCCCATGGAAAACCGCTCCACAGTCCGCGCATTTATTGTGTTGCCGGCATTTACGTCGCTTAAGCGTCATTTTTAAGCTCACTCAGCGAAACATAGGAGAAGTATCGTATTGATTATATATATCTACGGTTTTTATCAATATAATTAATTTATGTATGTAAGCAAAACACGTAGAACCGATAAAAATATCGTTGAAAGTATTAAAATAATCTTATATACTATATTAAATAATTGTTGCGTTCCCATAAACAACTTTTCAACACCGAAGAGGTGAACTTTTTCGAGAATATCCTTAATGAATGCGGAAAATTAGGATTTCGGGCAAAACTCATTGGTGTGTACAAGAGATATATTCACAACGATGATATCGCTAGGGGAACTCACGTGTAAACAGGCCGCAGATCCGCTAAAACATATTTATGCAAAAATTATAACGAGAAACACTTGACGAAGCCGTAGATAGGGCTGTCCAGTCAAATGTTTCATCTCTCTATACTTTATCGTCCTGAATTTAACAGATAACCTTAAATCATATTTTGTTTGTCTATAGTATATACACATTATACAATACAATCATTTATTTAAAGATTTTAAGTCCTATTAAAATCAACACGGATAGTCAAATAAGTTATTTTAATAATATTATATACGAATAATTGATCCGTAAAATGATTAGCATCCTAAGATTGACGCATTTATTTGTTTATTAAAATATTTTAATAATGCTCTCCGCGTTTAGTATATACAATTTTATGTTTTTCGTAGTGAATAATATAATATAAAAAGAACAACTTAAAGTGAATATTATATACTAAAGAATATATTATGTGTTAATTATTTTAATAATGATACTAGAAACGCATATTAATGTAGAGAAATAAATATATTATGTAGATATTTTTCCTTTTTACGGTCTTGCTTCTGACAGCCCTGCTGATTTGTACAAGTGTTATATACTCTGTACATACGTATATAGAGAATATAACGAGTAATAGGCGTACCATAGACCATTACGAACGGTACGATTTAGCTATGAAAGCGATCCGCTGTGAATGCCCACTCTTCAGCATTTTCATGCAAATTAAAAGACACAAACGCCATAGACAAGATATTCCCGCGCTAAAGTTTCATTCGTTCATTCGAGGGTGAAACGGAACGCCCCGAGGCATTAATTAGAGCAGAAACTCGTTTCTATGGTCGTTCTTTTTTATAGGTCTTTATGAGTCTCGCCTTTGTATGAGGATTGAGCTCGACAAAGTGTCAAGTCTTAGTTTATACGTTGTTTTCTAAGATTTAATTGATGTTTATATTACGAGTTACGTAACAGTTTCACATCAAATAAAGTACATTTGTTTTATTAAATTTCACGCGGTCTTCTACTATTTATCTACTATAATTACTGCGCATTGATTTAAAACTTACATAAACTCGTATATACATATACCATAGATATTATAAACCTATAAATCTTTAGACCATTAAGAGACATTACTCATATATTAAATATTATCATATAGTAAATTACTGTTAAATTTTAAGGTAAATTGCAATTTAAAAGTATTAATTTTTTGTTTAGCTATAACGAGATTTAAAGACAAAAGAAACAAATTGAAATATTCTTTATAATTACGTCGAAGAGTTAATACTTCATTGTGTTAAAATGTAATGAAAGTTAATCATAATTTTTTTAACAAATTGAAATATTTTAAATCAGTCCAAAGCATCAATAGTATGAAAAAGGATATAATTCTGATTTATCAAGTTCTTTTTGTAAGTAGATTGTATCTATATCTCTTTAGTAGAAGCTTCCAACATGCACTATGGAAAAAATGCAAGCCGACATACACTATATAGTGAGTCCCTTTGGTAAGATAAACAAAGTCACAAATTCAAACTTAAAGCGTATCTCTGCTTTGTTTCAGGAAAATACCAAAAACATGAAGAAAGCGCGAGCAGATGCAACTCACCGAATCAAAATATAGAGAACTCGGAGGACGACATTTCCGTTGGCGACAACAGATCTGAAACTTCTTCACCGAAGGTTTCATATCCATTCCAAAATGACCAAAAGGACAAATCAAAGACAACAGACTCGGATGATTTTCAAAACGAGTACAGCTCGAATAGAATACCAAATTCAAATTTTAACTCTCCGTTCAAAGAGGATGAAAATGATTATGACCGAGAGGAATCTGTGAAAATGTATGACACGTCGCTATTTCATCTGTACAGACCAGAGAGGAAAGAGGACGGTGAAGGATTTGGAATGACAGGTGCGATGTCGGACAGTATCTATGCTCGATCAATGGATTTGTCAAAATCAACATTCCAATCACAATTATTGGCGGGTTTTGCAGCATCTGTCATTGCTGGTGGATCGCAAAACGAAGGCCAAGATTCTTCCGGTAAATGTAGTAATTGAGTATACCTTATAGTAATTATACCACCTTATAGTAATTGAGCAGAATTTAAATACATATAAATTTCACGTAGGGGATTAACGTTCGAGGTCTCATGACATTAGTATTTAATAAACGATGTACCTACATTTGCTTATAAAAATGCAATTCTTCTATTTATCGGGTCCTTAATATAAAGGATGATTTTTTTACATTTGTTTTGTGAAAACCGTTACTCTATTACGCCGGCAGTAAATCACGTAATATTTTAAATTATGTTTTATGTCAGATTGTATGAGTTAATAATGCTAATTCTGGTTGCTTAGGATTTTTTCATTAAAATGTTTATAAATTTATGAAAAAGTTAAATAATTAAGCATAATACAGACTAATTGTTCTTATCATCCAAGTTAAATGTTTATTTGACATTAAAAATTCAGAAACTAAAACTTACAGTTTACAAACACGGCCACACCTAAAAAGAACTATCAAGTAATTCAGCTAGGCTTAATTATTTTGTTATATGTTTACACTATTACATTACATTACACAACAATTATTTGAGAAATTCGTCAGTATCCTATAAGAACTCTTTTACAGTCTCTTTTATTCATTTAAACTTTAGAAGAAAACTATTGCATTTAAAATACAGTTTGCTGGTAGATAATTATTGATTTTTTTACAGTAGATCGCCAGCCCGGAAATCGAAGTTCAGCAAGTTCCGGTCGAAAGCCTCGCCGACGGCGTACAGCCTTCACTCACGCCCAGCTTGCCTATCTGGAGCGCAAATTTAGATGCCAGAAGTACTTGAGTGTGGCTGACCGAGGAGATGTTGCTGACGCGCTGAATCTCAGCGAAACCCAAGTCAAGACGTGGTATCAGAATAGACGGTAATTTAATCTTATGTAAAAAAATATTTACTTTATTTTTTGAAGCATATGTAGCTAATGTACAAATTTGGCAAACTCGTCCGAAGTGATACTGTGGGCTCACAGAATACACAGCATCAAACGGTAATTGTACTGTGATAGTTGAGTGTGTGGACCTTAAAATTATGCCGCTAAAGAGGCATAAAATGCCGGTACAAGCAAAGCGCGGTCATTGCGGGGTTATCCATGGGTGGTGGTGTCTTCATACCATAGGAGACCCACCTGCTACGGAGCAGGTGGGTCTCGGATCATCGGTCAGGTGGATAACGGTATCCACTATACCATAAAAAAGAATTAAGATTAATTATTATGAGTATGATGTTTTAATGGTGAGTTATTATTACGTAACAAAAATATATTATTGTGAGTAAAAAGCATGTGTCACGTTGTATTACCTAATAAGGCCTGAATTTTGAAGGCTTTAGGGTTAAATAAGACTAAGCGAATAACATTGTGTTATAAAGCATAGATATGAAATATCTCTCTATATATTTATCGAAGCAAAAGATTTTTATATCACATAGAACCATATAACCATGTATCAATAATCAGATATAAGAACATTCAATGAATTCAGCCGGATTTCTTTTTTAAATACGTTGAGTTACTACTACAGTAGAAAGTGGTGCTATTATTAATTTTCAGTTACTTGCTTGTTTTAAATTTTTCTTTACATATTATAAATAATTCAAACATATATTAACCAGCCAGAGATTATGTGTCCTTATATATTTTTAATTAGTATACTTTAATGAAAATATTGGTTAAAATAAGGCTTTCTTCTAGGACTAAGTGGAAACGTCAGAATCAACTCCGTTTGGAGCAGCTACGGGCACAGGCAGCAAGCGGCGAACGCGAACTTACACACTCTCTACCCCTAGCGTGCGCTCTCCTACCCCCATACCCTGCCTACATGCACTGCCATCTATGAAATTCAAACAAATTCATGAAAAGTTAATAAATTATCTTTTTTAGTTATTATTCCCAGTTTATATAGCCATCTTTAACCTATTGGAAGTCATGGGCATATTAGGATAATTATACTATGACTTTGACAGAATACTTTTTTGTTTGAAGAGACAAAGAAAGTAGATAAACAAATCAATCAAATGCCCAGAGTGCCCTGTGGAAAAGAAGGCTCTGCCAGTCTAAATTTTTTATAGGTTATGTTTTAATACTTTAAAATGGGTAACACATTAAGTGTTTCAACAGAGTTGTGTTAACAGTTCACACAAACAGTTTGTTTAAATTATATTCTATAAAAAAATAAACACAATTATTAAATTGAATTACAGTAATGATTTTCTTTAATTAATCACAACAAGAACTGTAATTTCTATCAGCCCATATTATTTGGGTTTTTCGGCTAAAATATAAAAAGAGATAGCTTTTCTTCTCAAATATATACACTATTTTTCAATAAAATTCTAATAAATGAAGTATGTAGTTGTTGATAATTCTCAAGCTATATTAGCACAACATTGTGAAGTGTAACTTTATGATAATAACATTCCATGTACCGCATAAAATGGTCTTGGGCGGAAGTTTTTATGTAAATTGGAGCCTTTGACACAGAACGGAAATTCATCCACCTTCACGTCTTCCGTCCAAGTATTTTTTAAATATGCTCCTTTTCGAAGCTGTGAACATATGTAGGTTTATGTAAAAGCAAATTTAGAGAGAACAGCAAGTTCTTTTGAACCTTCTCTAAACTGGTTGTAGGGACACATGGAAGTACAAATGAATTAGGGTTTTGTTACTTGCTCCCGTCCCCAACACTATTGCCCGGCTTAGTTAACAGTTACTTAGAGACGTCTCTTCAAGATATCACGATAAACGGACAGGCTTAAGAACGTAGTATTTATTGTAATATTAATCGTGTAGTAATGGCCAATATAAGATACATGATGAAATGAAATCACAGAATACTCAACGTGAAACAGTACTTGTACTGTGTTTCGCAGAGTGAGTGAGGATGTCGCAGGCCCACAAAAATGACGCTTAAGTGGCTTAAAAGTCGGCAACACAACCAATGCGCGGAATGTGGCGCAGTTGTCCACGGGTGACGGTATCTTACCATATAGGAGACCCACCTGCTCTGTTGACCGCTATACTATAAAAAATAAAAAACCTTTTATTGTGTGTTTAATAGTCTTTGGTGCCCATACCTAAACTGGTGTTCTCCTATTTGCCCCTGAATATGATCTCATAGATTTATAATTATTTTTAATATGGTTCTAAAGAAACTTTTGTAATGTTTACTTTAAAGTAATCATTAAAAAACAATACGTTTAGTGGAAAGATCTGAAGTAGATCTTGGCGTTTATTCAAAATAGTTGAAATATGAAAATTTAACATGAATTTGTAGCTGTAGATCTTTTAGAGTTAGTATTAAAACGTATGTTGGTTTTATTGTTTTGTTATTTATTTTACAAATCCGTCAGTAATTTGTTTACATGTGCAATATTAATCATGTATATTATTATAATTTTATTAATTTAAATATTTTGTTTGTTATGAATGTAAATATGACAGGATTATGTTAAATAGCAGTCTATGTATGTGTTTAGCTATGTGCCTAAACTACGAAATAAATATTTAAAGACGTTTTTTGTTTTTATAAACCAACTTTTTTAACAGAAAATTTTAAATGCTACTCATATATAATCATACATTGAAATATGATCAAGTAAAGCATAAATGTACATCAGTTGCGTTATAATTTTTCATAATTTCATCTATGAAATTTATTGTTAGCGAAAGATTTATTTATTTCTTTGTATAAATGGTGATTTATATAAAACTGTGTCTAATATCTAGATGAACCTAATTATGGAGATAAATTTTATATTTATATAAAAAAGTGGCTGACACTACGGACTTTCTGTATAAATCTAAACTATAAATAATGGTTTATCAATTTTCACAACTAACAGATATGCTAAATAATTTATTTTAAAGAAAAAAATATTGTATTTTCAAAAGTACAAAGAAAGAAATTCGTAAAAAAAATATTTTGTGAAACTTTTTTATTACATAGAACTTTCTTACATGGAACCTATCCTGTCCATAAGAACCACAAAATATAATTAGTGTATTAGTTCAGTCATTTTCACGTGTTCAAGTGATCAAATAAATTTTTAATTATAAAGAAATTTACGGTTTTTTTTTCATTCCGACGCAAAGAAGACATTTTCGAATTGTTATAAGGTTTTGTTTTTTTTCGATATATTACTTATTCAAAAAAGTTCATAGCTGGATTATTTCTAAAAGGATGTATTAAATAGTCAAATTTTACGATGAAAATCAAAGAAGTTCAGAAGAAGAGTTTAAAATATTGAAAATTAGAATGTAACGCGTTCTAAATTCAAACAATCACCGGGCAAAAGCCAGATTATGATAATGTTATGCGGCCATTTTGAATCACGACTCCAAACAATTTGCATCTCTTACAAAGTTGTTAACGAAAACCCTGGCTGAACTTCAAGCGCTTCGGTTGTGTTGGGTTATGCATGAGTTCAACTTCATGGTTTTTACTTTTTATTTGAATTTAGTACCTTTAAATAGGAACTACTATTTTATTTCTCCGAACGTTTCATACAAAAATTAAATAAAAATAAATTTAGTTGTAGTTCTAAATGAAAAAGTGTAGCGCTCTGTATGATTCACCACAAGTGATAGTGCACTCATTCGCAGCGCCATAAATCAAAAGTTTAGCCCATCAAAAAAGTGAATTAAATTAAATACTGTATACTGTTCTTTGGAAGCCTCTGAATAAAAAACTTGATATTAATAGCATTCTAGTTTCGAAAAGACTGCAGTCTAAATAGGGGAATAAGGTAAGAGCGAAAATAGTCAACCTCATTTGCCCGCGTCGGTCTTTCATCATAAATGCTGATAGGGGCGCCGACTACGCGCGTCGGTGCTCCCTGCCAGCAGGGACGAGGTTCTGGCGACCCACGGTGGTATAACCATTCCACCGGTTGGGCAAGCGACCGATGAAGCCTCAGCGACCTTGGAACATAAATAACTCCTTAAATGTCTGGGGTAGAAGACATAGGGTTACCACTGCTGCTATTTTCATAGTACTGACCATGATCTTCAGACTTGAAAGAACTTTATTTAGAGAGCCTCTTAGTAAAGTGGTTTAATAACCATGAAGCAAGATTAATTTATAATTTATTTGGTCTCTTGAAGGGCTTGACAGAGGCTGGGCTAGTGTCTTAATGCTGTCACACCATTGGGAGAGTCATGCTGAAGCATAAGTGCACGCACTAATTGGCTCGCCTCGTTTGGTTATTATTAGAAACTGTTGTGTCTAATAAGAACTGATAGGCGATATTTGTAATATAATCGTATTATACTATTAGAAACTACGAATTTCTAGAGAATCTATATTAGATGAAAACTGTACTATATAACTATACTATACTATATTAAAATTATAATAGATTAAAAATAGAGCGGAATACCGCCATTTCGGCGCATTTATTATCAAATATTATGTGTAACAAATTGCTCCAAGAATATATGTCTTACATCATCACGGCAGTTTTTATTTAAAATGAACCCTGAATAAACAGTTAATAGTGCCAAGCAGCCGACACAACCAGTTAATAATGGCGAGAAGCCGACAGCAGCGGCGGGATCAAGGATTGATAATGATACCACGATCTCCGGACTCCGTGTTCACCATGGAGCAAGTTATGAATCTTCTTAATTCTGTTAATAATTAAGCTGCAACTTGCGCTGTCACTGCTGCTCTTTCTTCTGAAACTTGCTCACCGTATCGTCATATGAAAATTTTTATCTATCCCCGTTCGATCCTGGTGCAATATCTCAAGACACAAGAGATTGGTGTACATATGTCAATGAAACAATTATCGTACCTTTGTTTCATGATAAACTACGATTCGATAAAGGAAAAGCTAAAACACAACTTTACAAAATCCATTCTGACGGACTTAACCCTTTAGCCTATAGCCACGAGTCTGGCTCGTGGTAAAGAATTTGTGCCATAAGCGAAAACAACGAGTCTGACTCGTGGTAAAGACTTTGTGCCATAAGTGAAAACCACGAGTCTGACTCGTGGTAAA
>DWCF01006767.1:0-11810 GCA_018230265.1 Delias oraia | reverse complement strand
TAAAAAATAGTAACAATATCGTTAGAGCGCTCTTTCTGAACTTTGACAGAACACAGATTATTACAGAAGTAATGTTTATTGTTCATAAATATTATTCTACTAATATTATAAGATCGGTAGACTGATTTATGGGTTTTAGAAGATTTGGTTTTTTTGTAGTTTTATGAGATCGGTGAAATATAGATTATTATAATAATATGCATTTTCCATATATTCAAGCAATATTTAGAAAGGGTTGAAACATTATTAGTAATTAGTATAACCAGGATAACACTTGGAGCCGGTGCATCTCTCGACTGGTGGAGATGTTCTGCAGCAGAGCCGCATCTGGTTGCGGAGGACGTCAATTGTCGCCTTCTGATCACCAAGTTCGCGTCGCAATAGCTCGATGGTTTCCCGTAACAGCTTTAGCTGACGAATTACTTCATCTGAAATGAATCAGTAGATGAAATAATAAACCAGGTTCGATTTCCGGTTTAATAATTTATTCGGTCTGTATTTAGTTATTTTGTGTGTGGTCTGTGTTAATATTAAGTTTGACGATTCATTTATTTAGAGATCTTCGTAGCTATGTGGTTTTATAAGTCTACCACGAAGCGAGAGGTATCGGATTCGATTCTCGAGCCGAACATTTATAATTTAATTTATTCGGTTTTTGGAAGAGCGTAACAATGGTAATTGCCCGGGCAAGTGTCTTAGCACTGTCGCACCTGGGGAAGAGCCATGCTGAAGCATATGATGACGCACTAATTGAGTCGGCTCGTCCAACTTTATACCTCTGACTCACATAATACTCAGTGTGAAACAATACTTGTATTTATTTCTCTAAGTGAGTAAGGATATCGGAGGCCCTTGTAATTATGCCTAAGCAGCGTAAAAAACCGGCAACACAACCAAAGCGCGGACTGTGACACGATTGTCAATAGATGGTTCTTTTTTGGTTTGGTTTTTTCTCTTACCATATAAGAAACCCACCTGCTCCGATGCCCACTATACCATAAAACTCTGTAGGAATGTCTGAAGGTAAATGAATGTGATAGAAGATGCTGAAGGAACTGACATCTGACTGAAAACTTACCATCACACGACTCAATGTCCATATTGGGAATATCTCCCCTGGGTGGGGCAGTCGCCTGTACGGTCGGCAGAATATTATTCGGGTCAATATAATTCGATCTGTAATCATCACCCTGCATTTCTTCTTTGAGCTTCTCTTCTCTCGCTAAGAAGTCCTTCACTTCTTCCACATCAGAGTCCACTGTCACCAATGTTGGTGGTGTAAAATGGTTGCAGTTGAGGAAAGATAGAGCTGCCCTCTCGCTACCATGAATGTCTATGGGTGCCTTCTCTTCGTGATACTAGAAAAAAATCATGTATACAGGTTCAGCAGACAGAGCCAAGCTGAAGCATACTCTAACGCACTAATTGACCCGTCTCGCCCGAAATGATACCACGGGCTCACCAAATACCAGCGTGAAACAGTACGTGGATTGTTGCACTTGTGCAGTAGTTGAATGAATTAGGATATGTGTCCCGTGAAATTATACCGCTAAGCTTAAAGAGTAATACAACCGAACATAAACACGTCCCACCTGTACCGAGCTACGGGTGCGTTGCCGACATATTATGATCTTAAATGTGTTACGTTGTAAAGTAAAAAAACATGTACCCGAATTAATACAGCCTACGTCACGCGTTCTTTTCACTAACACATGTATTGAATTCATAAATCGGTACAATAATTACATTAGGTACGTGAACTTTTGAAATTATTGATTGAGTACATAATTTAATTACTATAAATTATTAATATGTGAAAGCCTACTTTTTATCCTTTTTGTACTAATAAATAATGTTAAATTTACTTCAACCTTAGAAGATTAACTAATTCTAACATTTAAAAACTACATACTTAGTAAAATGTTATTTTTTAATATATTTTTTTACGAAATCGATGGCAAACAAGTAGGAGGCTCATCTAGGATAAGCGGTTCTCTGCCCATGGACAGCTTCAGTCCCATAAGTGTTAGGTGTTTAAGAACAACTTTACCTACAGCCGCAGTATATGCATATGCGTAGTCGGCTTTGAAGCATTTTTTAATATTCACCATTTTTAGCTTCTTATTCGCCAGAAGTCGGAGAATATCATGTCGGTCTGCCATGGGATGCCAATGTAGGGGTTGACATCCAACATACAGTTTGACCTTCTCATGTGTGACGACCAGTAGCATGGTATCTCTTGGGTGTGACCCAAGACCCCAGGATACAGACTTCAGGTGACCGCCGTGCAGACTCTCCAGCGAGACTGAAAATTTGTTAAGATACATAAAAATTATTACTTATTAATTTGAAAATGGATGCGGTTAATTCTGCCATTTTCTTTTTTTTATTTAAAGTAAGTACTTACAGATACCATAAAAACAGTGTAAAAACCCGTAATACCGACTCACGTATTTATTATACGTGAATTACGGCGTGGCTGACCATGGGCGGTGAACCTGTTGTCCACAGAGAAATATACATAAGACCTACCTTTATTACTCTTGCTGTTATAAAATAATGAGAAGGCGCTTTCATCTGTGGTCTTTCCGTGTAGTAGTTCTTGTCTTCTTGCTGCCTTGTCGCTGGGTCCTCGGAGAAGAATCGCCACTTCCCCGTCCTCCCCAGCTGATGCTGCTGCTATGGCGTCATTTGTTGCATCTAAAATAAAAATAAAATACTTTATTTATAAATTTTTTTTTTTACATCGGAGCAATAAATAGATAAATACTTAGAAAAATATCATTTCTTTATAGACACAAAAGAATTCCTATAAACTAGAGAAAATGGAATCTTCTTTCGCACTGTTTTTTATATATTGGAAATCTGTTAAAATAAATTAAATGGCCTAAATAGTTCTGCTGACTTTGTTTCTCCGGTTTTTCTCAAGTCTGGGTAGGCTTGAAACCGGTAGTAGAATCGATGTAGTTTAAAAGTGATTAAAAAATCCTAACTTTTAAAATATTAATTCTATTTTGATAGCCTCGTAGCTACTTTAATAAGTCTACCCTGACGCGAGAGCTACCGAAATTCGTTTGTATCCCGCTCCTGACAATTATAAATTCATTTATCATTTATTCGGTCTGGAAAGGCTTGACAGCGGCTAGGCCACTGGTGTCAGAGTGATAGTTTTAAAAGAGATAACAGAACTTACAGAAAGTAAATTCAAGATTTTTTTTTAAATACTTTAATTAAGAAAGCTTATTACAACATTAACCAATATATACACGATAAAGATGCATGGAAACTTATGCACAAACCACTTATGCACCAACTGCTACCTTCTAAACAATCAAACATATATAAACCAAAAATGGTAAATTTGACGATAGCAAAAATTAAATCCTATGAGTTCCTTGTTGGTTCTTCTCGTGGGTATATCTTCCAAAGCAATGGTAGCTTTACTATTGTAAACCGACTTGCAAAAGTGCTCCTTATGGGAACTATTTGAATAAATGCTTTAGAATTTAAATTTAAAATTTTTAGTTCGCGTTCTGAATGTCGTTTTTAACCATTTAGCAATAGCTTATCAAGACAGCTCGCCTATATTCGTGGTTCATTGGGTTATAATACTATCTGTAATTCACGAAATCATATCACAATTATATGAACTCTGACATGCACTATATATTAATCATAAGGAAATTAACATTAATATGTTTCGTGTTGATCTATTATGCTATTTTTATATGAAAATAGAAAGACGAACGAGCACGAGTCTCATTTAGGATAAGCTCTACGAGCTTCTGCCGGACTGCGGATGCGTTGCCTGCCTTTTAGTGATAAAAAATATCTCTGCATGCAGCTGATTCCACAGAGAGGTGATAAAAGGAAGGCACAAAATGCCTTAGAAAACGCTCAGTTGTATAAAGATAAACATTGCGGTAACACAAAAAGAAATTTATTCTGCTTCTATATTCTATGACGAAATTCAGCTGCAGGTCCATGCAAAAAGCTCCACATACTATTTCCTGTGATAAATGCGATTATTTTATTAAAATCTTTATAAAAGAGTTGTTAGTCGTAATCTAAATCGAGGTGATGGAATAAATGCGGTAGAATCCCAAGTTCTAATAGTCATATTTAACCCGGTCAAGAGATTAACTCGTGCAGCTTGCCGAGTTATTCTTAACCGAGATGACACACGGGCTGTTTTTGTTTTTGTACGCACCGATTCCTTTATTTTTCAACATGTGTCGCAAGTGTTACCACTGCGTCTTTCCTAGTCCATTTAATATATTTCTCTATGGTTTAAAATATCTGTGTCATATATATAGTCTATGAATTAATATTTCTGTTATAGTCTTTGGTTTGTATAAGCATTCAGTATTGTTTTTGCGCGTCATGTTTTATAAAATTTTCGAAAAACTATAATTTTTTTATTTACTTATGACGTCTTGCAAGATTCAAGAAATTAAATTAGAGTCAGTGAATTTATTAATTGTGACGTCGTCAAATAAATAACCCAAACACTATCACTTTAGTGGTGTAAAAAGCCGGCAACACAGCAAGCGCGTATTGTGACGCGGTTGTTAATGGGGGGCGGTGATCTCTTACTATAGAGGAGAACCATCTGTTCCGTTGCCCATTAAGGTTTACATAAAAAAGGTTTTATTTAAAATGTAATTTAAAAGAAGCTAGGTTGTATCTAGAGCTCCTGAGCATTAATCTTTAGTTAAACCATACTGAGGCACTAATTGAACCGGCTGGTTCGAAGAGATACCACCGGCTCACAAACGAGTGAAACAGTACTTATACCATGTTTCACTAAGGGACTGACGGTATATGGCCCGTAAATTTATACCGCTCATGGGTTTAAAAAGCCGGCAGCACAGCAAGCGCGGATTGTAGGGCATTTATCCACGAGCGACGGTAAACTCTTAGCATAGAAGAGCCGCCTGCTCCGTTGCTCGTTATACCATAAAAAAGGCAGCATTGCAAAGCAATCTGAGCGCACAATCCAGTTATCCGTTCATAAATCAGCAAAGCCGTTGTACCGTTTATCTGTGACTTGTTAGTAGCTGTACCGTCGATTAGCCGGTTCGCGCCACACTTGGCTTTTTATCGCGAACCGTTAGCTTTGATCGATGACAATTTGTGTGACATTGCCACAGATAAATACTTAGATGTAGAAACTCTTTTTACATAAATAAAATTTAAAGAAATTTAGAGAAAAACTGCAGAAGCGAATTAAAAACGGACAGCGGTCGAATATAGCCAGCAAGGGCTAAGGTGTCCATGGGCGGAGGGCTTATTATCCTCTTGCGTAGTTGTATCCTGATTTAAAAAATCAATAGTGGAGCGCTTGTTTGCAATGGCATCCCTACATACTCAAAAAACAAATAAAAAGTCAGACCACCATCAGAAATATACAATATAATAAAGAAATAAAAGAGTGGAAAATAAATGGAAGCCATGGAAATTTTGTGAGGAACTTTCAGTTACAAATTTAAATAAATTGCCTAACTTCTGAAAAGTAACTGTTACGGGATAGAGATCAAACGTTTCAACTGAATTAGCACTGAGTATACCATGGTCTCTCTTAGATTTTGCGATTTTGTTTGCCTCGGGAACTTCTATTGCACTTATCACGGGGTATATTCAGAGGAGCTGTTTGGATATCTTTTTTTATGATATAGCGGACAACGGAACAGGTAGGTCTCTTATGTAGTAAGAGAAGACCGCCGCCCATTAACAACCACACCACAATCTGCGCATCAGTTGTGTTGCCGACTTTTTACACCGCTTAAGCGGCATTTCTAAGGGCCGCCAATATCCTCACTCACTCAACGAAACACAGTAGAAGCACCGTTTCAAGTACCTACAACTACAGTTATAAGTGTACCTAGTGTAAGCTGAATCATCATAGAACATCGAGATAACATAATTTTATCCGTATCACCTCAATGTGTGTTTTTCGCAACTGAGTGTTTATGATGCATTTTCACACACCTCTACTCTGTAGAACGAGTTTTCTGCGGAGGTATTTTCAAACTGATATGACTTTGGAACCTTCAAAATACCACCGCGTCCCTGCAACGGCTGTCCAAGGGCGGAGCACCGCTTATCCTAGGTGAGTCTCTGCTTGTTTGCCACCGTTTCCATAAAAAAATCAATATCAGTTAAAGACCTTCACGTAACTATACCTAAACTGCCAGATAGTAGTCACCATTGGCGCAAAAGCTTATCCTAAGTCAGCCTCCTGTTTGCTTACTTTCCGATTTTCATATAAAAAATATGATATTTTAATATAAAATAAATCTTCGAAGAAAAAATGAGAAACTGTGTGGGAAATACATTATAATGAATCCGTGGGCAAAGCGCTCCTTTTAAAGTAACTGTCGAGGCCTTGTCGTACGAATTACAATCGTAATCACATTCCGACAACTGTTACGATACAATTACGAAACTCAGATTGCCAGTGCTTTTTGGATTTAATTAAATGTGGATTTTTATGGATTAGCGGTCACAAATTGGCCGAAACAATAATAAAATTTTTATTCTGGGTTTGTTTAGTATCTTAACTTAGATATTTACTTTAAAATGTCTCGCAAGTCCGAGTGCCTGTTTGCACAGATATCCTCGTAGGATATAATTATTTTTAAATCGCCAAATTTACAATAGTTGGTTTATTGGCTAGTTTAAAAGGTACCAATTGGTGCTTGCGCAGGAGTTTCCGTGCATCGCTGTCTTCTATGAATTGGTTTATGATATAATAACCTTTCTTAAATAAAGTACTTTTATAAGGTTCTTGAATTTACTTTCTGTAAGTTCCATTATTGCTTTAGGGACTTCATTAAATAAGTGAATCCAGTTGCCCAAGATAGTCTTTTTAGGTGTTTTAGATCACCTAAAACTAAGAACCGTTATTTTATTAATGTGCGATGATGACATTCAGCTTGCAGATATTCCAAATACATTTTTAAAAAATTCTCGTGTAAAATGCTTTAGAAAATGCTGAGGAAACCAACATTCATATTAATACAATAGACCGAAATTGGCTGTTTATTTATATCAAAGTACCATAAATAACAAAAATAAGGTGATACGAAGTTCACTGGGTCAGGTTATGAACATAAACATTTAAAAACTGTGAAAACTTTGTAGAACGACACTCGAGAGATTGTGTTTATAAATACTTGTTCTTAGATAAGGAAAAAGTAACGAAAAAGCAAGCAATGCACCCGTTTCTGCAAGAGCTAGGGATGTCCATGAGCGGAGGACCGCTTATCCTAGGAGAGTCTACCGCTAGTTTGCCATCGTTTACATAAAATTCCGATAATTTATATTTTAATAATAATTCTTATTCAGATAAAGAAAACCTCTTTAGAGTTTATCGTTTTTCTTCAACAGATGGCTACATTGTTGATATTCATTTATTATTTAACTGCATATTTTTTAATGGTATAGCGGACAACGGTGCGGGTGGATCTCCTACATGGTTAGAGAACACCGCCGGCTATAGACAACCGCACCACAATTCGCGCATTGGTATGTTGCGGGCTTTCTACGCCACTTCAGCGGCATTTTTAAGGGATTCCGTTATCCTCACTCACTCAGCGAAACAACCAATGCGCAGACTGTGGCGCGCGTTGTCCATATGCGGCGGTGTTCTCTTACCATAAAGGAGACCCACCTGCTCCATTGTCCGCTATACTATATAAAAAAATTGTTTCTATTTTTAAAAATCAATGTATATAATTTTTATGTTCATTAACGCAGTCGTAAAGAATTACAATAAAAATACTCTTCTTTTTACAGATCAATACAATTTAGTCTGTCATCTAGTACCATATTATCAATTTATGATATATAGTATCATTATCATCATCATCATCATTATTGCAGGCGTAGACCGTCCACTGCAGGTCATAAAGCTCCTCTTCGGACCTCCTACTATCATTATATTCATATTTTTAAAAATGTCTAGGAGCTTTGAAATAACCGTTCATTCGAATAAATCTGCTAATAGATGGTGATATCACTCAATCTTAGCGTTTCATTCAAAGATCATTAATGGTAATTTGTGTGAAAACGATGCCAGTAGGCTTCTAGGCTACAAATAGTGTTGCCCAAATGCAAGACCAAGACCAAGACCGCCTAATTTTAGCAAGACCAAGACTGGCCGTGTAAGACTTGAGCAAGAACAAGACTAATCCTGCAAGACTCTTGTGTCTTTCGGCTATTTTTTTAGGCAGTGATTTTTGGAATTTGTCATTAAATCTTTAGACATATTTTATAAATCTGGTTGGTCTTTACTATGGCTATGCTAATTCAACCTCAAAATGTTCCTATACTGATGGGGTTGTCAAAGATATGAAGTAAACTTTAATAAATATCAATTGTCTAATAGGTAATAGAGCAACAGCAAGACCAAGACTAAGCTAAGTCTTGCATTTGGGCAACACTAGCTACAAAATAGCTAACTCATTCCAAGGACATCCTATACGTTTCTTCAAACGACCAAGCGATGTATAAAAACTACTTTTAAATCAATTTAAATCTTATATTAAGTAAATTATAATAGATTTCTAAGAATTACTAATCACAGAATACTCAGCGTGAAATGGTAGTTGTTTTTGAAAGCGGAGCTTTTACATCATGGTAAGAGAAGACCGCCGCTCATGGACAAGCACGCCAGAGCTCGCGCTTGCTATGCTGTCGACTCTTTACGCAGCGACTATCTTAAGGGCCTCCGATATACTGACTCACTCATAAATCAGTAAAAGCAGCGTTTAAAACTGCAACTACTATTTCACGCTGAGTATTCTGTGAGTCCGTGATATCACTTCAGACGAGCCGGCCCAAAAAATAAATTCCCTGAGTACTATAAATGTGATTATGTTGTGTGAACTTTGGGAACAACTATATATCACCATTATCGTGTCTTTCGGGACCCTTATATAAAATAGATGCAGACTCTTAAAGTGGAGTTTTAGTAGACAATTTAATGTTTTTGATAAAATTTATATATTATTGTGTATCTGTACTTACATTACTTATATTTTGTATTTATTTCCTAAGGTTATCCCATTCCTTGTCCGAAGATTTTCGAGAATGAGATATCATACGAAAGAACATTGCAAGGTGGTCACGGTTTTTATATTTTATACTTTTAGGATTGCACCACACCTTAGGGAAAGGCACAGTTATTGAACCGGCTCGTCCGAAGTAATAACTGAACTGTGTTTAGCTGAGTGTTAATATCGGATGCCCATGAAATTATGCCGCTTATATGGTGAAAAAATCCGACAACACATCCATGGTAGTCCACGGGCGGCGGCGTTCTCTTACCATATAGCGACCCACCTGCTCCGCTATTTCATAAAAAAGACTCAAAAACGCAATGTTCGCCAAATTGGCTTTTAATAAAAACGAATCGCTCGCTGTTACGATGGCGCCAACACGCCAGACCCAACCCTTCGCTAAATATAGTATGACATAAATTAAACAGTCATACAATATCCGGTGCATGGCATTTGCATAAATCCCGTTTGCACTCAATTCTGGGCCGTCAGTGGGTGGGTAACTAATATTCAAGATTATGATGTCATCATAGACGACAGAGATAGAAAATTTGTTTTCACCGTTTTTTTTTAATAAGAACAAAGACTACTTAAGAACGTTGTAATAATAATAACATATTACCTTTGTAATATGTTTCTGATTTAAATTTAGTATTAACAGAAACTTATCCGGGCTGAAAAATTGTTGTTTTGACTATTTCCTTTTTGGAAAGGACCGAATATAACATGTAAAAGATTGTAATGATAAAATATTACAATTTAGAATCAACATGACATTATCTGGGCACTAACAGTTGTTTTGACCACTTCCGTCTTTAAAGAGCAAAGGCATCATAAAAAAGGTTTTAATGGTAATGAGATTTAAATTTAGAATCAACATTAAATTATATGAATTGAAAACAAGTTGTTTCAAAGAAGGAAAAGGAGTCCCCATAATTGTAAAAGGTTGTAATTAAAAATAATTAAAATTTATAATAATTTAAATTTTTAAATTAATACTATTATCTAAATTAAAAAAAGAGATTCATTTCACTTTCGTTTTTGTAAGAGGAGAAAATACAACATAAAAAGATTGTAGTTATCTGTGCTGAAAAAGAATTAAACAAGGTGTGTTAATTTTTAAGCCGAAAATTCAACCCATTCTTACTTTAATATACAAAGACTGTATGTATGTAGTTAGAACACAACGCAAAAAGAAACGTATTAAATCCTTTGTTGTCTTCAGTCTAGAAAGACGATGAAAATAAAATCTAAAGAAAGACTCTTGTAAAGTAAAACTAGAGAGATCGAGATACGAAGAAAAGGCTAAATTTTGCGAGGCTGCAACTTTAAGTCGAGTTTATTTGCATGCACAGTACATAGAATTTACATACAGTGATCTAATTTAAAAATATTTATGGTATACATACCATAAAATACCATACATGGTTTTTTTCATATTAAGTAAGTCTTTGAACCACGCTGAAGCATATGCAGACGCACTAAATGGGTCGGCTCGTTCAAAGTGATACCGCGGGCTTACAGAATGCTCAACGTGAAACGGTACTTGTAATGTGCTTCGCTGAGTGAGTGAGGATATCGGAGTAAGTAAAAAGCCGGCAACACAACCAATTCGAGGACTGTGTCGCGTTTATTCATGGGCGGCGCCGGTCTCTTACCATATAGGAGACCCACCTGCTCCATTGTCCTCTACTTTAATGGGTCGTTGGTAAAAATTTCCTATCTATACAGACACCGTAGATTGTGGTAGTATTGAGGTACGTATCATTATGAACCCAGCAAGCTCTTCAGACAGCATTTTCGTTATATCCAGCTTAAGTTCTACATTTGGAAACATTCAATTCGGATATCTCTTTTTTAATATGATTTGTAGAAACAACAAAATGAGGTGCGTTGCCGGCCGTTAAGGGATATATACACTTTTTTTGAATGTTCACAAGTCTTATTGGTTTGTAAATGCTTTTGCAGACAGCTGTGTTTTCAATCACACATAAAGTTAATTACAT
Organism: Delias oraia; assembly: GCA_018230265.1. Lineage (NCBI taxonomy): Eukaryota > Metazoa > Arthropoda > Insecta > Lepidoptera > Pieridae > Delias > Delias oraia. Next base: position 739 of record DWCF01006767.1, on the reverse strand, counting down.
TTAAAGACAATCTCTTCTCTGTTTTAATAATCATAGACTATAAAGCTATGTAATGAGAATACCAAAATTATTCAAAATTCCGCCATCTGTCAAGATGACATTTGACATTGATAGACCGTGTGTTGAGCAAGCATACCAAATATGGCCCATTCCGTGACCCAGTGACTCCAACGACATAAATGGACCATAATGGACCGTTCGAAATTAATCTTTTCAACCTAATTGTTACTAAAGTCGACAATGCTTCTCAACATGACTGCATATATAATATAATGAGTTTATTTTAAGAAAAACTCTAGTGATCATAAAATAAAATACAAATTTGTGTTTCTCTAACAGGGAAACTACATATTATGACTTTAATTCAGTTATTTTTAACGCTTTTTATAGAGGACAACGAAGCAGGTGTATCTTTTATATAGTAAGGGAACACCGCCGCCCGTAAACAACCGCGCCACAGCCCGCGCATTTGTAGTATTGCCGGCTTTTTACGCCAGTTTAGCGGTATAATTTCAAGGGCCTCCGATAACCTCACTCGCTCAGCGAAACACAGTGGAAGCACCGTTTCTAGTACAACTACCATTTGTCGCTGACTATTCTGTGACTTTGTGGTATCACTTTGAACTAGCCGGTCCAATTAGTGCGTCAGCATATGCTTCAGCATGGCTTTTCCACGTTCTCATATTGTATTGTTAGCAACCATCTGGAAGACATCGGCACCTCCCTCCGACGCCGCCCT
>DWCF01006766.1:0-11811 GCA_018230265.1 Delias oraia | reverse complement strand
ATCGCAGCGGGTGGGCGTCTTTGGGGAAGGCCTATGTCCAGCAGTGGATTTAGATGGGCTGATGATGATGATGAAGCGGTATTTTTAAGGGCCACCGATATCATCACTCATTCAGCGAAACACAGTACTAGTACCGTTTCAGGGTGAGTATTCTTTGTTGTCTAGGTCTTAAAGTAAATGTCTATGATACACGAGGTCAAAATAAAATGTCTAAAATAATAAATAATGTAATGGATTGTTTTCAAATGTTCTAATAAAAAAATACAATAAAAATAAATACTCTAAGTGAGTCCTGTAATGGATAAAAATTAATGTTTTTACCTATCACAAGACAAACACTGTGGTATCTTCCGGAATGCATTACGCGAAGTTGCTCGCTCTTGCTTTGTACACAGTGTATTCTTATTACATTTTTCATGACACTTGGTGTTTTCCACTCGCTTGTTCAAAACTTAGAATCTTTTGTATATACAGCAGGTTTGAATTGGCTGCTGTTTTTCCGTTCTGTATTTACACAATGTGTTTATATGAAGAGTATGAGCACGGGCAAATCTCTGAATCACTGAATACTATTGAGTTTTTGTAACATATAAAAACCAACTACAATATTAGATATATAAACGTTAAATAACAAAAATATGATATTTTTATAGACTTACTAGACCATACGGTACCATTTTCTACCATAAATTAAATATATCATTTATGACAGAAATCGAAGAGTCGACGCCTGGTGTCTAAGCGGTTTTGTAATCAACTATGAAGTCAGTGGTAGCGGCTTTGAACCCCGGCCTAAATAAAAATTATAATTTAATGACATTGGAAGGGATTAACAGAGGGGATGGAATGTCTCAACAAAGTCTTGCTCGTAGGAGATCCGTGCCTTTGATATCGTACTAATAAGCCCGGCTCATTCGAAGTGATCACAGACCAGCGTCAAGCAGAACTTACACTGCTTTAAATCGCGGTAGATGGCGTGGTTGTCCATAGGTGGCGGTGATCTCTTACCATAAAGGACGCTCCAGCACCGTTGCTCGCTGTACAATAAAATAGAAACTGATTGTTTAATGATTTATCCACAGTTCTATTTGACACTTCTATACAGAATGTTAATACTATGGCCGTTCAAATGATGACCAACAAAATTACACTCAAATTTATAACACCCCCATTATCGGCAATGGTTAGAAACACTCCAATAGCTAACCACAAACATTGCCAAATATGGCCCTTTTGTTATCTTGACAAATGTATTGTATTGGCCATTATTCACTCTGCCATATGTGGCGCTCATTGTGCGACGTTGTAAATGAATGATATTTTTCATATATTATTGTTAAAAATTATATTTTACATACATATATAGTGATACATATTTGTAACATATATTGATATATATGTATGCCGTATACATAGTATCAAAATAGTAGTTCTGTCAATCGTAAAAATATCGTATTTCGCATTCATTTCTTTCAAGTGTTTGCCACCTTCGCCTACTACTTTACACAAAATAAATACCTCATTCAAACAAATTTGTGTATGTATCTAAAACGAATTACCAAGCGAAATACGAAGATAATTAAATAAATTAAAATGTTAATACTTATAATGGTAGTAATTATAAAAAGATTATAGGTCTACCTTGTAAAATTATGACGTTGTTAAATGACATTGACACCCGTGGGAAAGCCGTGCTGAAGCATGTACTGACGCAATGTTTGGGCAGGTTCGTCCGAAGTGATACCACGGGCTCATAGAATACTCAACGTGAAACGGTACTTGTCCTGTGTTTCACAGAGTGAGGATATCGGAGGCCCTTAAAAGTGCTGCATAAGAGGTTTAAAAAGCCGGCAACACAACCAATGCGCAAATGTGGCGCGGTTGTCCAGGGTGGTGGTGTTCTCTTACCACATAGGAGACCCACCTGCTCCGTTGTCAGATATACTATAAAAAATATAGACTTTATTTTTGACGTGCAACAGAAAGACCACATCTGGAAGGCGGAAGGCCACAATTTTCTTCCAGTTGGTTGCATAATTTGATTCAGCGCCGCGCATTACAGGAAAGTACAAGAGCTCGCGCCAGTTAACGGTCACAGAAACTAAATTAAGACCAAACGTATCATTTTTCTGTTACAAAAGCAATTTATTAAATGCGAGAAGCGTGTGTGTAAACTCTAATGGGTTCCGTATGTCGCGTGACGTCACACAACGTGGGTGGTCTTCACGGAATTTACGTATATCCGTCTAACTTCTAATCGTTGCTTGGAAAATACAGTGTAAATATAACGACACTCAAAGAAGTGCATATTTTTACGTTACTAACACTACTTTCTCACATAACAGTCTGAGTGAAACGATATTGATCAAACACAATCGGTCACCCAGGGACGTATTACACGATCAGGATGATCCTATCACAATAGCTATAAACAAGCTAATAGCCTCCCGAGAGTATCTCTCTGTGTAGGCACCACGACAACAACCGCCTCCGCCAGATACGGAGCTACGTCGCCAGACTCACCCTGGTGAGCTTTCGAGCGGCTTCTCAGGCGGCCAATGACCCCGCGACTGCCCAAGCCGAGATTCGTGTCTCGCAGGAGACGCCCTTGCGCTAGTCGCAGCTAAAAATCTATCCACGGCGCCGTAAAAGACCGTGTGAAGCTGTGATGGCTGTATGGCCGGCAGTAAATAGCCCTTCCAAAAAAGGGAGTGAAATTATACTTTTTCTGTTTTTGGCAGAGTGAGGATATCGGAGGCCCTTACAAGTGCCGCTTAACCAACTAATGCGCGGATTGTTCCGCGGTTGTCCATGGGCGGCAGTGTTCTGTTAACGTACAGAAGACCCATTGTCCCGTTGTCCGTTAAAGAATAGGAAAACATTATAGAGTAGTTTTTAAACGGAGTAATAAAAATATTGTATTACAAAATGAAAATGAATGAACGCGCAAGTCATTCTATCAAATACCGGATTCAACCAGATGACTGCGATATATGTATTTCTATGAATGATTCATATATAGTGGCGGCACATTTCTAAATAAATACTATCTCTTTCTTCTTAACATGCTGTAGGCATCTAATGCAGAAAAGAGCGATTAAAGGTATTATTCTAAGTTCAAATAACTTTTGAAATCATTTAAAATCCGTAATACGATTAAAGTATAAAAAGGTTTTTACAAAGTTATAATAAAGTTTTCTTTATGAGCTTTTATGCCATAGTTTATGCCACTATGTAGTTATACAAAAATAAATATATTTCTTATTTTTTTATAGTATAGCGGACAACGGAGCAAGTGGGTCTCCTATATGGAAAGAGAACAGCGCTGCCTATAACAACCGTGCCACAGTACGCGCATGGTTGTGCTGCCGGCTTTTTATGCCGCTTAAGCTGCATTTACAAGCACCTCCGATATCCTCACCCACTCTGCGAAACACAGTACAAATACAGTTCCATACTTAGTATTCTGAGAGTATATAGTATAGTGTATAAAATATAGTGTGAGTTTATTAAATTATTTTTAGTTATAAAATTGTTTCCGAACCCAGAAGGAAAATAGCTCCTAAATTTTGTATAGCTAAATTTACAAGATAATACTTCTATACAGTTAAAATAAATCTAATACACTGATAAGTTCTATACATTCTTTAAGATCATATATTTCTTTTCATATAGAAAACGGGTGGTTAGTCAGAAGGCTAACCTAGGTTAAGCCGTCCACCGCCCATGGATATCCCTAGTCCCGAAAAAAGTAAACTATAATTTCACCACTATACAGTTTATAGGATAGTTCTGTGGCTGCACAAACGGAATTTGGAAATCCATTATTCATAACTAACAATTCACATTCGGGTCACAGAATCGGAATTATTTGCGGATGTAGGGAGCTGACAGCCAAGCCTACATTCTATTAAATTAGATTATCTACGGATCGAAACAAAATATCAAAATAAACCTAACAAATGTAATGGATTATACAAACATTATTAACACGCCTGCCTAGCTTGGCGATTATGGCAAACACCACATGACATTACTCATCGAGGTCCAAGGGGGAGGCCTATGTCCAGCAGTGGACGTCTTACGGCTGATATAATGATGATGAAACAAACTCTTGGATTTATTAGTATTTTTGCTATAACGGACAACAGAACAGGTAGGTCTCCTACACGATATGAGTACACCGCCTCCCATTAACAATCGCGCCACAGTCCGCGCATAGGTTGTGTTGCTGACTTTTAACGCCACTTATACGGCATTTTAAGGGGTTCCGATTTACTTACACGCTCAGCAAAAGACAGTAGAGGTACCGTTTCAAGGACAACAACTATTTCACGCTGAGTATTCTGTGAGCCCGTGATATCAGTTCGGACGAGCTAGTTCAAGGAGTGCGTGCGTGCTTCAGCATGGCTTTCCCACGAGGGCGACACTATTAAAACACTCGCAACTGTAAAGCCCTTCCAGAATATGAATAAATTATGATTGTCCTGACCGGGATGCGAACCCAGTTCCTCTCACTTCATTGTAGATCTATGAAACCACTTAGTGACATTTTTATATAGCGGATAACGTGACATACTAGTTTTCTGATGGTAAGAGATCACTGCCCATGGATATCATTAAATGGTTTGGTTGCATTGCCGGATATATAGGTCACTTTAGTAGTAACTTCAAAAAGATAACAGTGCAAGTAATATTACAGGCTGGCATTCTGTGAGCCCGTGGTATCACTTCGGAAGAGCCTAATAAGTGCATCAGAATGTTTCAACATAGCACTGTCATAGGTAAAAATTCATTAATTAAAATTAATTAAAACAATGGTTTTGTGTTTAGGTATATAAAGATCAAAATATATCATTTAATAAATAATATGTTTTTGAAAATTTTTGATTTCTTTATGTATAAGTTATATTCTTATTCGTTAATTCCATCTATGTTATATAAGATCAATGGAAAACTGTAAACAGGATACCTTCTGTCAGCCAAGTAGTATTGAACCACGGCCCAAAGTAATCATTACATCAAACAAAATTGAGAAACTAATTTCACAGTCTATATCACAGCTGGTAATAAAACTTTCGTATCGCGAATTAACATATTTTAATTGAAATTTGCTGCTCAATTACCTACATACGAATTGACTTTAATGTTATAAGTTGTTCAATCGTCAGATAACTTTATAAAACCATTATGACTTTTCGAATTCTACGCGTAGAGGATTTGTATGGAAAATATTTTAGCGCCCTCAAAAAGGTCCAGTAGTAGAAACAATCAAAAACTGAAGCTTTTGATGACTCTCATGATTGATAATTCGAACGTATAAGAGCAGGAAGTATTGCTACTCGACAGAAATTTCATCAATATCACGTCGATGTTTGATATTTCACCCGTGAGAGAGCCATGTTGAAGGATATGCTGACTGACAAATTGGGCCGGCTCGTCCGGAGTGATAAAACAGGCTCACAGAATACTCAGCGTGAAGTAAAACTTGTACTATATTTCGCAGGGTGAGTGAGGACATCCGAGGCCCTTTAAAGTTCCGCTTAAGTGGCGTAAAAATCCGGCAACACAACCAATGCGCGGACTGTGGCACAGTTGTTCATGGGGGGGTGGTGTTCTCTTACCATATAGGAGACCCACTTGCCCCCTTGTCCGCATTACTATAAAAAACACTGTCTTATTTTATAACACATATCAATAAAGATTATGTGGAAATGAATACATAGAATGTGTAATCCCACAAACGGGTACTCTGAAGGGAATAACAATATAAAATACATTTTCATTATCGCAATATCCGGGACTCGCAGGTGTATGATACATCATACCGGATACAGTTTACTCACAGATAGAGTGTTAAAGCTGAAAGGAATTGGAAAAATATGGGATTACGGTTTATAAACTCCCAAAATTCATCTACATATTGCTAGTAAGCCATGGTATGTAATTTATTTTTATCTATAGAAAAAAGGTAATCTTAAATATTCTTTTTGTTATAGTATAGAATTAACAGAGCAGGTGGGTTTCCTATATGGTAAGACACCACCGCCCATCGACAATCACATCTTTTCACATCGCCTAAACCCCTAGTTACAAGGGCATCTGATGTAATCAGTCATTCAGCGACACAGATCAAGTATTGTTACACGCTAGTATTCCCGTGGTATCTCTTCGGACGAGGCAGTCTAATAAAGTGCTTCAGCGTTCTCACGAGAATAAAATATTTATTTATTTTAATTTAAAAAAAACATGTTAAGACAATTACAAAAATAAAATACATTTCACAAATATCAAATAAATATTAGTCGCGCCAAACACAAAAATTTAATCAATATAGATTGCTAATATTATTATAAACTAGAAAGTTAGTATGTATGTTTAGACGGATGTGTTGATTGTTTCACGCAAAAACTACTCAACATATTTTAATGAAATTTTGCGATATAGTTCATACATCAGAATAACACATAGGTTTTAAATTATGATGAAATTATATTTACCGAGTTCAATAGTATTCAAATAAACATGAAACTAAAGATATATACTTGAGAGCCTCGAAGGATAATGGTTTTATAAAGTGTACCGTGAATCGAGAGGTTTCGGGTTCGAATCCCGGACCTGACAATTATAATTTAATTTATAATTTAGTAGGTTTCTTGACGGGCTTGACCACTGTCAAGGCTGCCCGGCCACTGCCGGGCGAGTGTTTTAATTTTGTCGCACCCTTGGGAGAGCACTGTTGAAGCATATGCTGACACACTAATTGGACTGTCTCGTCCGAAGTAATACCACGGGCTCACAGAATACTCAGCGTGAAATGATACTTGTACTATGTATCGCAGTGTGTGAGATGTAAAAAGCCGGCAATACAACCATTGCGCGGAATGTGGCGCGGTTATTCATGGGCGGCGGTGTTCTCTTACCATATAGGAGACCCACTTGCTCCGTGGTCCGCTTTAGCAGTAAAAAATATAGTTCAAAGATAAATATAGGGTTCAAATTAATGAAACGGCAATCTTAACTTTCACCACTGTAATATACAAACTACATGGCATAGAATTGCCACAATGGCCCCTGGGTATTGTGGAAAGAATAGGAATTGTACGTCAAGTTTAGAAATATCGGTATTTAACGCTTGGAAAACTTGTTATTTCTATTCCCGGCAGGTTTTCATTATATCAATTTTTTTTGGTATAACTACTTGCTGTGATATCCAATATAGTGAAATCTGATAACTTATAGATGAAAAGATTTTCCCTTAATCCATAATCTCCCATATATAAATATAATTTTGAACCATTCACTTATCCAAGCAATTTTTTTAATTTGTATTAACTTATTGTATTAATATTATGTAATTGGAGAAAAATATGTATAGCGGACACGGATAATAGCGCCATAGCCCACGCATTGGTTGTGTTTTCACGCCGGCTTTTCACGCCATTAGTTTTAAATTTATGTGGCATTTTAAGAGGCTCCGATATCCTCACTCAGCGAAAGTAAAAGTACAAGTACAAGTACAAGTTTTTGTACAAGTACCGATTCACGCTGAGTATTCTGTGAGTCCGTGGTATCACTTCGGACGAGCCAATTAGTGCACTGATATGCTTCAGCATGGCGAAATAAAAAACTACAAATTTCAGCATTTTTACTATAAAACTTCTTAAATAGTAGATTCCTTTCACGTCTCTATTTGAAATTCACGAAACAGTGGAATATAGAATTGTATTATCAGCGTTCGGTATAATAAAAGTGATCATTTTGTTCAAGTGAAATCCAAAATGTGCTTTTCTAGTCTATAAATCTGCTGAATCGCTTTTCTACCTCACTTTAGCAATATCCAACACGTGTTGGTTCATTTCAGAAACGCTGTTAAGTTGGCGTTAATATACTTTAACGTAAGGTGGAAATGTAAGTACTAAATGGTTTTGCATTATTTTCTAACATAGCGGACAGCTAGGTAGTTGAGTCCTTGGTGAGATCACCTGTATTACTGGACAACTGTATCTCTAACCATGTTTTGGCTGTGATGACGACGTTACGCTGCTTGTGCAACATTTTTTAAGGGCCTCCGATATCCTCACTAACTCAGCGAAACATAGAAAAGGTACCGTTTCAAATAAAAATACCATTTCGTGCAGAGTACTCTGTGAGCCCAGGGTATCGCTTCGGACGAGTAGACCCAATTTGTGCGTTAGCATATGCTTCAGCATGGCTCTACCACGGGTGTAAATATGGTAAAAATTTAAGCTGTACTCAGTTTGTCAAAAGGAGATTAAATAGATTTTGCAATTGTAAATAATTAATAGGCGTTATAATAAACAATAAATAAATCTTATCTTAGTCTTATAATTAAAGTAAACTTCTCTTAATTTCAAATCAAAGTAGCCTTTACAAAATTCGTAATTTCCCAAGAAGCCCAAAAGTTTTACGCCCCTAGTATAGTACGTACGTGACCCACAAGCAAATGTGATTCAGTCCACTTGGGGGTGAAATTGGCATTCATTGCTTTTCAAGTGTTTCCGTGATATTCAAATATGAAATATTGAACTATTTAAATGTATGTCAATATATTATTTAATAACTATCTTTTTATAATAAACATGATTAATAATAAAAAGAAAAATATGATCAGTCAGAATTACTTAAATAATTATTGTGGACTATAACATTAAATATTGAATTGAAATCTTTTTCAATTTAATATTTTATGAAATGTGAATGGATTGTCAGTTCAGGAGAGGATATTATAAGTTTAAAATAAAGTTTGTGTTATATTCTATATAGAAGCTAAAACATTCTTGTTTAATGAATAGTTCTGCGGAGTCGCGGCGAAAAAGTAGTCTATTTTATAAATAAAACAATTCTACACAAAATTACCAGAAATTATATGAAAACGAATAATAATATGGAGTTTGAAATTTGCATTGCAATGAAAGCAATGCATACCTAAAATTTGTGTAATTTGGTTTTAGCATATTTGGTTATATTAGAATCAGTTTTCATTAAAGGTTATAGCATATTCACTTTTGGACAATTTCTCCTCCTATAAGATAATTTGAATTAACTATTTTTCAAAATCTAAATTTCAATTCCAATTTGATGCCGAATTATCATGAATGAAATTGCCATGTTGTATATAAATACTACAAAAAAATATTCTCTTTATTAGAAGAATGTAATTGTTTGCTTCTATTAAAATACATATTTCTGATACTCCCCATTGAGCATGAAACTCTAAAAATGTCAAGAAGCCTCGCTGTTTCAAAATAATGTGTTTGAAACAAAGAAAATAATTAAACAAATAATTTTAAATGAATACAATACCTATTACGATAAGACGGAATTAAAATTACCTATTACTATATTTTATAAGGATTAAAACAAAGATTTTTTTATTGTATAGTGTGTTGCTGGTTGTGTTGCCGGCTTCTTTACGCTGCTTGAGCGATATAACTTAACGGTCCGTCGATATTCTCAATCAAACATTGAATCACAGCACAAGTACTGTTTTCCGCCGGTATTCGGTGCTCCCGTGGTATCATTTCTGACGTACCGACCCAATTAGTGCGTCAGCATATGCTTCAGGATGGCTCTCTCGTGGGTATTACAGTGTTAAAAAACCCATTAGGCTATTCTCAAGCCCTCCCAAAGACTAAATTATAAAATTTTATACAGACCGGGGTTCAAACCCCACTTCCCTGAATTTACGGCAGCTTACAAGACTGCTCGTCCACTAGACTTTATAGGAAACAGATGTATAATTATATTAAGCCACTGTAATATTAATAACATCTCAGTTCAGTTGTTTAAGTGTTAGCAAACTGTTACCATATATATTGCGAACATTAGAAATGCAGACTTAGTGCAATTAATTCGGGTTTACACGCGATGTATAATATTTATGTGCCGGCAACACAACCGCTAATATATTACACGCCACATGCAGGTGCTATTGTACCTTGCTTTGAATTTTAGGCAATTAATCATTCAAACTGTGGTTCTATATTTAATCATAGCATATATTGTTGTTTCAGACCAAATTTGCTATTTTATAACCTGTTGTATCTTTCGCTTGTTGAACATGGACCTCTATTCAGTACAGACATGGAAATGTCTTGAAGATCTTGTGTGATACCATCCCGTCAACGAAATGTTGTCCTGTAATATTGACACCAATTGTTTTCCATTCAAACATGACCTCCGAACTGTTCTTTATGATATAGCGGACAACGGAGCAGGTAAGAGACCACCCCCACCCATTAACAACCGCGCCACAATCTCCTCATTGGTTTTGTTGCATTTTACACTAAGTATTCTGTAAGCCCATGGAATCACTTCGGACGAGCCGGCCTAATTAGTGCGTCCGCATATGCTTTAGAAAGGCTCTCCATTTGCAATGAGAGTTTGCCAACGTTATGTAAGGTCCCTGTAATAGGACATTGATCAGACATATTTTAGCATGTATGTTTTTTAGAATCCTTTTCCGTTGCATATACACATAAATTAGAATCGACCGAAATAATACCAGCTGCTTACAGAATACCAACTTGAATTAGTATTTATACCGTCTTTCGGAGACTACCGGAGACCAATTAAGTTATATTACCGCTTAAACGGCGTAAAAAATGCCGGCAACACAACCAAAAAGTAGGTTAAATATCTACTTTTTGAGAGGCGGCTATAAATTTTTACATTCCGTTTTGTATTGACAAATATTATGATTGAAATGGCATTACACCACAGATGATTTAAAATGCTTTAAAACCATTACCTTCCCTTTTTAGGTATTCTGGTTGTTGAAATGATTAATTGCAACACTGAACGACATCTATTATACTCTGTAATCTGTGCTTGTCACTAATATACTGTTTTATTCGTCGTTTTGCTCAGATCGTGTTTTTAATTTATTTATCTAGTTCAATCAAATAAATACTTAAATACTAACATATAACATTACGGGTAAAATACAAAAAATAAATTAAAAATATAAAATACAAAATTTTATCAATATCTGTCCAGTAGTATTCGAAATGAATGAGTTTTTACATTAATAGTAATGTAGATAGCAGGGTTGATAGCTACCCGGTGCTTCATCACGTATACTGTTTCAATAGGACAGCAAAATATCCATTAACAAAAGGATTCGCCATGTATTGAGTTAATTGTTTATAAAATATGTGATAAATGAAGAATCGCTCGACTGATTTTGTGCAAACTTCACGTAAACCATCATCTACTAAATAGTTCAATCAAAGCTACAATATTTTGTCTGTATAGGTGAGCCTGTGCATGTTGATGAATTTACAGCGAAGTGGCATTGATTTTTATGTATGTATAGATCACTCAAGCGTAAGTATTTAACAAGGAATGCAATTATTAGCACAGTAAATTAGCTTTAGAACACTATTTATGTTTAAAACTGAGCAGTATTGTGTGCTTTGCAACGTACCTGCGAACAAACAAAATATATGTATGAAAGTTTTGCTGTTATTACATAAAGTAACAACTTATTTGCACAACATTTGCGCAAACATTCAGTGTACTTCAGGTATCGTAGGTGTAGAGTAAAAACTGAACATTACCTTATAAATTTTGAAAATATTATAATTATCTGGACTTTATTTTACAGAAATATCTATTAAACATGAAACATGACTATTATATGTAATATATTATATTTAAATTACACTTTGAAGTATAATTTAAATATAATTTATTACATATATAATATATTCATCATCAGCCCATTCAAGTCCACTGCTGGACATAGGCCTCCCCCAAAGACGCCCACCCGCTGCGATCTTGAGC
>DWCF01006765.1:0-11817 GCA_018230265.1 Delias oraia | reverse complement strand
GAACGCAAAAAGCTATATGACCAAAGCTTGATATTAAAATGCGTTTTGTATTCAGAATAGATTTTAGCCTAATGATCCATTTTAACGTACATTTACTATTAATATTTCAAATGTTAGCCATATAAATTACATGCAAGTCTCTGTATCAAATAAAAATATTTGCTAGTTTGTGTCAAGTGAATTTTTACAACCTTTATTTTGACCTTAATTTTGTATCAGTTGTATCTGTTTTTTGTTCACAGATCATTATTAATAAGCTCTGAATTTACTTAAATATGTATGCACTTATAAGATGTACTCATATAAAAATATCAATACTCAACGTGAAACGGTACTTGTACTGTGTTTCGCTGAATGAATGAGGCCAGAGGCTTTTAAAAATTCCGCTTAAGCGGCGTAAAAAGCCGGCAACACAACCAATGCGTGGACTGTGGTGCGGTTGTCAATGGGCGGCAGTATTCCCTTACCATATAGGTGACCCATCTGCGCCGTTTTCCGCTATACTATAAAAAATCTCCATTAAATTAAGCCACAACTAAACTTGCTTTTTAAAAGTATTTAAACTTTAAACATTAAGAGTTAGTAAGTTTTCTCATTCTAGCGTATTTTCTTTATTTAATTACATAATAAATTTTATAGAATATCTTATTGAGATGAGAGGGTATTAACATTTTATTTATTTACCCTTACACTAAAACGATAAGGTATGAAAAAAATACTAAATAGGCACACAGATTATTGAGAGAATAAAACTATTTACCAGACACGCAATAACATAATCTATGAATGTTTTAATGACATTGGAATCAAAATCACAATAGGCCATACAATATTTATTGAGTACGCCGAAGTATTTTTTGTAATTGTTGGGAAACACGATACGGGTGTTTCTATCACGCCAAGGTATACGGTGTTGTTTAAAATATATATGTTCAATACAGAGTTTCATAATTTAATAACATGTATGGGTATAGCATCGTGGTCGAGCGGTCTTGTATGCTACACTGTCGCCATGGGTACCGCGTTCAATTTAATTTATAAATTGTATTTAACTTCTCGAATATTCCGACAATAGATAGCCTACTTAGGTACGTTATCATTGTGTCCTCCGTGAGACGGCCAGGTTGAAGGTTATACAGTTGGTTTCACAAAACACATTTGTTAAATAATACTTCTACTGTTTCGATGAGATAATAATATATGGGAAGCCTAGCAAGTTCAGCTCGCTGCTTAAGTTGCGTAACAATTCAGCACCGCAACTAAAGCGCGGACCACTGCTCGGTATGGACGGCGGTAATGTCTTATGAGAGATCCGACTCCCCCTTGTCTGCATCATATTAAAAAGAATAACCTTACACAGTATTTTCTTTCATTTAGTTAATTATTGAAGATTTAGTTTAAAATCAGCGATGTGTGGCGTGGCTAGTTATTCATATACATTGTTATTCTGTATTAAAGTATAATTATAATAACAGTAGAATAGGTAAAACTTTCCTGTAAATTATACTAAAGTTTTTAATCGAGAAATATTAATTTTTCAGTTTTACAAGATCTTTGGAAAGTTTTAGAAGTTATATAGTTTATTTAAATGTAAGAAAATGTTAATTTTTTATATAAATGGCTATGTTTAAAAATGATATTGATATGTGTATAATATAATATAATATATATATATATGATATACATTAATTTAAAAGGGATGATTGTTTTTATTGACGATATATGACGCATTTTTCCTATAAACACGATATTTCCATTCACACGGAGTTCTCTTCGAGGAAAATTACTATAGATATGGTAATTTCAATACATTATTCATGAGAAAATCATACTTAATAATATGAAAATATTGGATAACATCATTACATTATATAACTAAACATTTATATTTGTGCCACTCAATATAATTGTACGTGTGGAAAACAAAAAAGGAGACACTTTGATAGCTTCGTAGCTAAGTGGTTTAATAAATCAACCAGATCTGAAACGAGAGGTATCGGGTTCGAATCCCGGTCCGGACAATTATAATTTAATTTATAATTTATTTGGTCTCTGGAACGACTTGACAGTGGCAGGCAACTGTCTCAATACTGTCGCACCTGTGAAAGAACCATACTGAAGCAGTTACTGACGCACTAATTGGGATAGCTCTTCCTAAATTATACCATGGGCTCACTGAATACTCAACGTGAAATTGTAGTTGTACTTGAAACGGTGCTTCTACTGTGTTTTACTAAGTGAGTATATCGGAGGCCTTTAAAAAAATACACAACCAAAGCGTGGACTGTGCCAAGATTGTCCATTGGCGACGGTTTTCCCTTACCATATAGGAGAATGCTCTGTTGTCCGCTATACCATAAGATAAGAAAAAGAAAGAAGATAACTCTTATTAAATCAGTTTTCTGGTCTCATTATATAGAACGTCTCTCAAAATTGATTTATAAATTTAAAAGTTAGACCATCAATAATAAATACAATAAAAAAAGTTATTCATAATCAATCATAAATGATCTATTATCTAGGTAATCTTCTTCTTTATTCTTTTACCTTTATTCTTTGTATAACTTGGATTTCTTCATTGGGCAAACTATAAAATAAGATAAGATATTTGTATTACAATTTTGAATATTATAAGTGGTTATTTAATTTTATAACTAAAAGAGATATGCAGCTATAGTAAAACATATTTATCGTAATTAATAATTAACTTTGTATTATATACCATAAGATAATAATACCAATAATTATATCACAATGTCAAAGCACTTGCCTTCCCATTTGCACAATTGCTTAGAGAGGCGTTCCGTATAACAAACTATGTTTCATTAAAATCGTTCGCATATGATAGCATAATTCGTACCTAACCCAGAAGCTTTTACCCAGATTCGTTTTGATACTTGATAAGCCCTCCAGTCGCCTAATGAAAACCATTACATTCGACTTAGCCCAGTTTCTCTTAACTCATTTCTTTTTCCATAACGACCCATATTATGCCGAGTCTTTGTTTTGAATTACGCCGGGGTAATTTGTTATTTTTCCGGCAAAAATTATTGTTGCTAGCGGTTGCCGTTTATTTCTATGTTAAATCACGATCCCGTGTAGGCGAAGCGCTGCATATTCATTTTTTTGACAGCTAAAAGTCTTTGTCAAAAAACTGATACAAAAATCAGGCGATATTTTATTCCTATAATGTTACGACTTAAAAGTAGTCAGATTCTGAACGTCCGTAGGTTGTATTATTGGAATTTATTTATAACAAAAACATAGTTTTTTTAACTTTTTTAACGACTATATATAGTAGATTACCGTCATAATTATATAATTGTTTTGTAAGTCATAGCATGATAAAATATATTTTTACCTGACTTCTCAAAGAAATTATAATATTTATTTCTAAAACATATGCTGTGCATATAATCTGAGTTTACAAAATACTTCTTACATTTATCCCTTAGACTATTATGCGAAAAAGGAAAACACTAAGAAAAATTAAGTTCAGCGAGAGTCGTTTACGTAATGCAATTTTGTTTTGAGAAAATGTTTGATTTATTTTTAATGGCTCATTCCTAAATTATTCCATACTAGCTGACTACATGAACATCGTTAAATTTTAAAAAAAACTCTAAGCATTTGATGTTTTTTTATTTATTTTGTAGTTACATACCAACTATAGTAAATCGCTACGTCATACAAACTTAGTGGTAA
This sequence comes from Delias oraia, assembly GCA_018230265.1. Lineage (NCBI taxonomy): Eukaryota > Metazoa > Arthropoda > Insecta > Lepidoptera > Pieridae > Delias > Delias oraia. Next base: position 8,112 of record DWCF01006765.1, on the reverse strand, counting down.
GTTATATAAAATGACGTTATGAAAAAATACTATATAAATATTTTAAAAAAATATATTGTAGTGAGCGATCATCACCGCCCATAGGCATCAGCGCCTCAATCCGAGCTTCATTTACTTTATTCTTTATATTACTATTAACATATAAATGGCTTTTCTGTAGTACCTTGACAACTGACGTCTGCCTGAATTTAATTATTGTGCACGCTGTTGATCATCTTATTACTTTGAAAACCTTTTAACTCTGAATATCCGTCGTGATTTAAATATACTTAAACCAGGTAGCTATGGAAATACAAAAAGATCATATATCTATACTATGCGGATTGATTTATATTTTTTTAAATTAGAATTTGTTTTACTAACATCTGTGATTTATTTCAATAAATATTTGCTACAAAGGAACTGTTTATATTTAATTTATCCACTGTTACGTCCAAGTAGTTAGTGTGAAAGCCGACGGTGCAGCCAACTGTGTATCATATAATTCATCAAGGTGTATAAGGTGTAAGCGCCTTATGTCTAAGGGATCGACCGTAGTAGCGACGAATTGACAATTTCTTAAACTGACAATGTACAAGTTGACATTATTGAAATGTCAATGTATCAAGTGTGAATTGTTGTTTCGAGTTATGTAAAGATGTTCTAATCTCTAGAGTAATTTTAAAAAAGAGATTGACGTAGGCTGAGAGGCAATTTGAGATTTTAGTTTTAGCATCGAGACTCTACAGTTATGGTATATATGACTTTATTATTATATGTTATATATTATGCGTTTAAATATTTGTAGTCGAATTTTATTCCTAAATCGAACCTATCCAATTCAAAACATTTACATTATGTAACAAGTTACATTATGGTATTAAAGTTCGAAATTATTTTGAACAATATTACGAATCGTTCGAATGGAAATATAGAAAGATTTTGTTTTGAGATTTTTTCAGACAATTTTTTACTTCTCTGTCTACGTAAAAAAGATCCTCGTTCTTAAAGAAATATTAAAAAAAATAGAATTAGCGAAATCGGTTTATCTTTTCTCCTGATTTACGCTGAGCATCATTCAGTGATTCATTATTATTTTTTATTATTATTGTTGATAACACAGACATTGCCTAAAAACTAACGTAACTTATACCGCGGGGACACGAACATATGCATACTAGCGTCCTTGTAAGTGATGTAGCGCCAAATTATAGACATCAGCCGTAATAAGCGACGTAATATGCTTAATTTGTAAGAAACAAAGTAAACGTCATACGAGGGTACCCTGCCCCTATCATACTAGTTAAGTGTTAAGCATAGATTAGTAGCTATTAAAAAATAACGAAATTTCAAGATGAGACATCTACAAAAAACGTCCATTTATATGATATATAAAGAAATTCGTTAAGTTATTTAATAGTCGTTAAATCGTTCGATACATTTCAACCGAAATTCTCTCGCGCTCGCTTCGTTCCTGTTATGCACTCACCCAAAGTCTTATGTCTTACGGTTATTACGTAGGGCCCGTTTAATTTCCGGCTTCGTCTTACAAGGTCGCCACTTAATCTCCAGCTCCTAAGAAATTATATTGCTCGCTTATTTTAAGGAGATTACTCAAATTGCCAAAGCTCGAATATTATTAAAATAGTTGATAAAAGATATTATTACAAATAATAACAGCCCATTATTTGAATAACGAATTACAAATCAAGTACTGCTATTATGGATAAATACTAATATAATATAGCATAGAAAACATTACTATTATTTCTAATTAATAAATGTATCTACCCGGTAGCATAGTCGCAGCCAAACTAGGCTCAGTGAGTAAGCTCTGTGAACCCTTGCGTATTTGACTTTGTTTTATAAAAAATATATATCTAAAGAAATTTTCACTTAAATAAAATAAGGCCACTTGCATACAAAGTTTAGTTGTATAGACCTTTAATCCTTTACTTTTACTTATCAAATTCAATTTTTTTTATAGAATCGGTGGCCAACGAGCAGGAAGCTCACCTAGGGTAAGCGGTCTTCCGTCCATGGAGACCTTGCAGAGCCGCTGTTGCGTTGCCGGACTGTAAGGAATGTGAACGGTCTTGTTTTCTTAAAATTTTTGAAGTAAATATCTATTGTTATCCAGCCATGCAGAATGGTTAGAACTATTCTGGATGAAGATCTCTCTTTAGTTTGCAAGAATTTGCAATATACATTTACAATTGTTTAAAAAAATCACAATTGTTTTATTATTTCTAACAAGGACACGAACGGTAACACAGCACGAAAATATTCAAATGAATACTTCTACGTATCTTTTATATATTGAAAGTATTTTAATGGTAGCATACAAAATCCAGCAGGCCATCAATAACGAGGGCACCTGGATCGCATATTCATCAAGCCATTATTATTGCTGACTGTTCTCAACGGACGCTGAAATATTCAGCAGCTGAGATGGCTCTGTTATTAAAGTTATGAACTGTGCTTATTGTGTGTTTTTTCATTAATGCCGTGCTAAATGAACGACCATTAAAGAAGAAAAAATAGTTGAATGATATCCCCCGATCATACAAAATCATTTGATATAATTATTGTTTCGCTGTTTCCAAAACCTATGTTTTAGGCTAAGTTTTGGAAGGGAAAGAAATATGGTTTTTTGACTAGAAAAAAACCAATCCGTACCTTAATAGTTTAGCGGGGGTTCATTATTTCTTTTACAGATATTCATTAGATTTCTTAATAATTTTAATGTAATTTACACAAAACTAAGTTGTGTTCTCTCTTAAAAAAACGAACGCTATAAACATAGGTACAAGATATCGTTATTTCAATTTATTTGCATTCTTTTTAACCAATATTATGAACATTTGCATAAATGCTATTTCCAAGTATATTTTCATTTCATACAATTTGCATCCCATTTCACAAATAAATTGTGATCAGCATTTTTATATTACTCGGGGTTTTCGAGAGGAATGTTTTTCAAATCAACTCACTTTCCGCTTAGTTGGTTATGCGTTCGATACATTGTTTAACACAAATGGTTCTGCAATAGATTGTATGAGAAATTATACATATAATATGTATATAAATTACTCACGGAATACTCAGCGTGAAGTGGTAGTTATACTTGAAACGGTGCTTCTACTGTGTATCGCTGAGTGAGTGAGGATATCGGAGGCCCTAAAAAAATGCCACTTAAGTGGCGTAAATAGCCGTCAACACAACCAAAGCGTGGACTGTGGCGCGATTGTCCATGTGCGGCGGTGTTGTTTTACCATATAGGCCTGATTCGTTGTCCGTGAAAAAATGTATAAATTACTACTTCACAGCAACTGTAAGACTCTTTTGTGCTTAAGTTTACCCGTGAGAGAGCCATGCTGGAAGTAGAAATTGGACTGCGTGCGAAGTAATACCACGGGCTCACAGAATACTCAGTGTGAAAGGGTACTTGTACTGTGTTTCGCAGAGTGAGTGAGAATATTGGAGGCCATTAAAAGTGCCGCTTAAACGGCGTGAAAAGCCGTTAACACAACCAATCCGCGGACTTTGGCGCGGTTGTCCGTGGGCAGCGGTTTTCTCTTACCACATAAGAGCTGCTCCGTTGTCCGCTATAATATAAAAAAAATAATTCTTTTTAAATACAAGCTCCGCGTTACTATTATAACCAGGCCGGCGACAAGGCATATTTTTAAATTATTTTTAATTTCTATTATATTTATTCTCTTATTACTTAAATTTAAAATTTTACAATTTTTAAAGTTTATTTTAAAGTTAGTTTTATTTTAATTTTTTCAACTTAAAGTAATATATTTATATACAAATTAAAGGTTTATTAAAATATTGATCTTAAATATATGGCATAGCACGTCTTATATGTTAATTAAAACTGTAAAATAGATGAAGTCAACAACATTATCTTTGACTGTCACCATTTCAAATTTAACAGTTTTTTTGCTTAGTGTTGGCAGTCATCCGTAAACACACAAAAAGTGGGATTTTTTTAAAAATAATTATAAGTGTGACTTAAATACACTCTAAATCTATTTAATATGTTTTTTTCGTATGTGTAGTAATCGCATAAATACTTATTTTATATAAATTGATAGACGAAATGTTAAGACGACTTCTATGTATAAATACATGTGACAATTTTTCCGGAGGCCATACTGTTAAGCGGATATATGGTAAAGTACGGATTAACCTTCTCGGACTAATCGCTTATCGTACAAATTGGAACTGAAACGTATTATAATATATAATAATTCTGTTTAATATGGTACAAACAATATTACTATATTATTATATACTTCAAACGATTTAAAAAGAAAAATGTATTTTTTTATTGTATAGCGGACAACGTAGCAGGTGGGTCTTCAATATGGTAAGAGAACATCGCCGCCCATGAACAATTGCCTAAGCGGCACTTTTAAGGGCTTTCACTCACTCTACGAAACACAGTACAAGAACCGTTTAACGCTGGGTATTCTGTGAGCCGATGGTATCACTTCGGACGAGCCGGCCCAATTAGGGCGTCAGTATATATTTCAACATGGCTCTCTTACGGGTGCGACAATATTAAGACACTCGCCCGGCTGGACCGGGATTCGAACCCGATACCTCTCGATTCATGGAACAATTAAAACCATTAAGCTACGAGGCTCTCAAAAGCAAAGCTCTTGCCTATCTCCATGATAATCAAGATGGACTTAGTAATACAATTCGACATGGTTTGTAAGAGTTTATTAGTGAAGTAAGTTATTATTAATAATAGTAAAAATGTAAACAAATATTTGTAATAATTTGATTAATACAAAGAAAATACTAAAAACAAAATTACGAAAATTATGTTTTAGGTAAAAGTTCGAATATCTACACATTTTATAGCAAGAGAACAAACCATTTTTGACTTTAAAATTATAGACGAGAATAAAGCCTACTTTTTATTATTTCAAGTATATGTACAACAAACTGTATGCAGTTTGTCTTATGGCTAGTTAATGTAATTAACGAAATACTTATATCACACAATATAACCTCCATAGAATTTCTTCAATAACTGAAAAATGATTCGTTTTATTAATATGTAACACAATACAGTTTCAGGCAGCTCGAGATTCATTATACTTTCAAAGGGCATAAAATGTCACGCCCTGCGAACTTTTGGCCCATAAATTGTTTAGAGCATATCTAATTAAGTACACATTTGCATTGTATTGTATTTTTCGGAAGGCATAAATAAAAATGTTTTAATTTCAACGTATCGTAAATAATTCATGGTTGCAATAATTCAGCCGACTGCGGGCTGCATTGTTTTTCGAATATTTCAGTAAAGTTCGCAACGACTGCTTCTGTTTTTATTCAATTACAGTTTCTAAATGTTTTTGCTGAGTCTCAACTTTAATAAATATTTGTTTTTTAGCTCATACCAGCAGTGTAGTATATGACTTTATATTTCCGTTATAGATTCAGCTATATCAGAAGTTGTACCAGTAAGATTCTCAGTTTTTGATTTTTTTATTATAATGTGGGCAATGGACAAGGCGCTTGATAAATAAAATCAAAATCACTCATTGAGATGAATAACCCAATTCACGCCTTGATTATGTTGAGAGGTTTTCTATACAGAACCTTTTTATTATATAGCATATATTTACGGTAAGAAATTACAGTCGCAATGAACATCAACGCCATAATCTGTGCGTAGGTTTTTGCCGGTACTTAGGCCGCTTTAGCAGTATAATATCAAGGGTCTCCTATATTGTCACTACTCAGAGAAATACTGTATAAGTATTGTTATAATCTGAGTATTCTGTGAGCTCGTAGTATCACTTGAGACGAGTCGGCCCCATTAGAGCGTTAGCATATGCTTCAGCATGGCTCTCCCATGGGTTAATTAATAGAATTACATTTAATAATTTTAAGAGTATCGAAAGTCAATGCGGCATCGCTGGAGAGTCTCAAGCTCCGCCCATGACACACAGCACACAACAAATATTATTTTTTATTTTTATTTGTTAAGGACACATTTTGTAAATTCGTCTACAGCTATCATTATACAATGCTTAAGGATAAACGTGACTTTTTCCTTGTAACATTATGAACCACATCACTCACTGTCCGTTGTAATTGACTTCATAATCATAAACATACATTATACCTATCACATGCTTTAGTAAACATTAAATACACAATATAAAAGCATTGATGATTAAGCCAATGAAAATGCTTATTCATCGTTGAAATTTATCAGAGTATAGAGCAATTCTTCGAAGAATACACGTACATTTCTTAGGATTAAATCTACTGTTTTATTCAATAAAATTGTAGTTACATGTATTGTTACTATGGTTATGTAGCTAAGTTTTTTTATGGTATAACGGACAACGGAGCAGGTGGGCCTCCTATCATCATCATTTCAGACGTAAGATGTCCACTGCTGGACATAGGCCTCCCCCTTGGATCTCCATAAATACATGTAAAATCCGTAATAAATAATACCTAATAATAATAATAATAATATCTGATCTCCTATATGGTAAGAGAATCGCGCTATAGTCCGCGGATTGATTGTGTGGCTGAAATTTTACGTCACTTAAGCAGCATGTTTCAAGGGCCTCCGATATCTTTACATATTTAACGAAACACAGTAGAAGTATCGTTCCAAGTACAGCTACTATTTCACGCTGAGTATTCTGTGAATCCGTGGTATCATTTTGGACGAGCAGGACCAATTCGTGATTTTGGAATATACATCAGCATGGCTCCGCCACGTGTGAAAGTTTTCTATTCAGAAATTCTGTTATCAATTCAAAATCATCAAGTTTTTATAATTAAATAACAATTTAACATGTAAAATGAAGAAATAATTTACTAATCGTTTCGTCAAAGCTTCAAATAATCCTTTATTTAACGTGAAAGTAATCTTAGGTCCAAATAAGGCCGAGTGTGTTGCGGCGATAACGAAATATGAGCACTGCGCAACTCGTAATTCTACTCCATACTTGTTGTGTAAATCTGGCAAAATTCACTGTGCAGTTTTTCTGCTCCAACAGATTATGAATTAGAGCTTCTGCCTGCGGTGTAACGATGTACGGGATTTTTTCGTGTTATTACTTTGTCCAAGTGTTGAACGACATCAAAGACGTTGAAAATAAAATACGCTTTGTTGATCTTTCACTACAATAGTACAATAGCTTTATTTAAACAAAATTAAATTGTATTAATTTAAAATCATAAGCATTTATTCAAATAGACCCCAAAAGTGGAACTTTTGCAAGTCTATTAACAATTATTACTAAAGCTAACGTATGCCAAATAGATATCTCTTTGAAGAATCAATAATAAACTTATATGCTTTGATTTTTTTATCGCCAAATTTACAATTGTTGGTTAATTTATAAGAAATTGGCTAATTTAAAGGTACCTACCAGATGGTACTTGTGCAGAAGTTGTCATGAACTTCTGTCTTCTATGAATTTGTTTATGTTATAATAGGATTTCTTAATTAAAGTACTTTTTACTAAATTTTTTAATTTACTTTCTTTAAGTTCAGTTATCTCTTTAGGGATTTTATTATATAAACAAACAAAGTTCCCCAAAGAAAATCTTTTTTAGGGTAATCTTAAACTTTTGTTTATTCTTAGCGCACATACATTATGTTTTCATTAAAGTCAAACGAGTAGGAAGCTCACCTAGGACAAACAATCTTCCACCCATGGGCACCTTGGATAGATAAGCTCTTTTTTAATGTCCCCAAGTCATAATAGTTTTAAAATATATCTGCAGGCAGCTGATTTCACAAAGTAACGACAAACATTATTTTAGTGTTTGGCTAATAAAATCCTGTTTCAATACATATATATTTATAATTTCCATAAACATGTATAATTATATATTTTTAGTATTTTCAAGAAAATAATAGCTCAATTGCGTTTCTCTGTATAATAAAAAAAACCACATTCAAAGGCTTTACTTCTAATAAATTAGTAGTAATAAGTTAGTCTAATAAATTAACAATTATGAGTAAACTATAAATTAATAATTCCTAAAATAATTATTTTCTAATAAAACAATATAATGACATCTTGCCAAGTGTTGACATTTAGGCTTTGTTTATGCTAGATAAAGAAAACA
>DWCF01006764.1:0-11818 GCA_018230265.1 Delias oraia | reverse complement strand
TGAGTTATAAAGGGCAAATATATACCAATATGGCTTGGAGGGACTGTGAATATTTCGAATTCCGTCGATTTTGGTGTATGAAGGCAAAGGAACAAAACATTTCGAGTTTCGGTGATTTTCAACTAATCGAGGTTCTACTGTATTTAAAAAAAATATAAAAATTTTATAAATTATAACTATGTGATTTTTGTTACGACACCATGAGGTTTTTTTTTCAATTTTTATTATTTGTTACGCTTGTCATGAATGAATCTTGTTTTATAGCCAAAGGCATTTTTTTATACATTTGTTATCATTCTTTAAGAATCTTTTTTATATTTTATGAACAAAAAATATATACTAATTTTAAAACTTCAATCTCGTATAATAAATACGGTAGTCTAAGATTCTATGCACCCAAAAATAAGTCTTCAGGTTATATTTATTGATTATTTGATATAATTTTGTATAGAAGATATTTTATCTGAGGTAAGACCATTAATGAAGCAGAGATCGAAAATCAATCCTTTCTTCATAGATGGTCTATCTATATGGTAAGCTAATGGAGAAAGATGAGAAATAGGTGAAAGACATGAAGAGACATTATCTATAAACCATTAAATTAAATTGACTTAAATATTCCTATTGCTTGTAAATGTGATATTATATAGAATCAGTTCTCCAAAATGTGATAATAATGGCTTGTGTTTAGTGCATACATTCCATAATATAATATATGCTTTTTATTTTGTATGTTAATAAAATCTTTCATATTATGTTTGTTTGTTTTGATGGGGATTCTTTTACGGGATTTATATATTAAATTATATAAACTTATATAATTCGGTTATATTTAAATAAAAAATATATTATCTAATATTTTTATTTCTCAAAAACCTTGCATTATATTAATAAGGGTAAATGGAAATGATAAAATTATTTCTTCCTTCCACCTCTCTCCTTAACTTGCAGTTGAATGATTGCTCCTGGCGTGACGTTATAGTAGGCCAGTGAGTTCGTGTCTTTGAAAAACAGACCCTGAAAATGAATTTTAATATACATAAATTTTTCGCCTACAATTTATTGTACAGTGGGCAATGGAGCAGGTGGGTCTCCTATATGGTAAGAGATCACCCGTCGTTGTGTTGCCGGCTTTTCACGTCACCAGTAGAAATACCGTTTCAAGTACAACTGCCATATCACGCTAGGTATTCTGAGAGCCTGCGGTATCACTTCGGGACGAGCTAGTCCAATTAGTACGTCAGCATGTCTTTCCCACGGATGCGACATTATCAAGACACTCGCCCGGCCACTGACGAGCACTTCCAGTGTATGAATAATTAAATTGTCCCGACCGGGATTCGAACCCGATACCTCTCGCTTCATTGTAGACTATTACATACATACAAGGCTCTTTCATAACCATTATTCTTATTTATACTTAAAAATGTACCTCATAGTGCAACTTCTGTTTAGCAATTGGCATATTGGTGGCCCGTTGTAAGTTCGTCTTGAGATCCGCTACACTAGAATTCAGCGCGACCGCGAAGGGGAGAACACGTCCATCCAAACGCCACTCACCACGCTCCGGGGCTTGTGGGAGTGATACCTGAATTGTCACGGGTGAAAGAATATTATACTTTAATCAGTATTTCAAGATGAAACTCAAAAGATTTTTGCAGATACTAAAAATACGCGTGCTAGGGAGTTTGAAACTCCCTATAAACCTCCAGCAAATTATGCAAAATAAAATATGCCAATGAGCAGCCTCCTACGCATTCTAAGTGCAGTTACCTGAACCGTAACGGTTCCTGGATGTTTGGCCAACCAGGAGCTCTCCTGCTCCAGGGCATCTTCAGTCCTCGGTCTCTTTGAGGCCGGCTCATCTTCCTCCGGCAATGGAACAGTCATTCCCACACTGACATTGCCTACGGGGACACTCTGCACGAAACCGTATGGAGCACCCACTGGTGTTGGGATTAGCGGCGCTCGGGGCATAGGCGGTAATACCATGAGCGGTGGGATTGGTTGGAGAATGACTGGTGGTGGGGCTGGGGCTCGCGGTGGTGCTGGAGGTGGTGGCGGGCGGGCGACGCGGGAGGAGGGGGGCACTGGCTTCGGTCCGATCTTTTCCTTCTCCTCATCAGGTAGGAGACCTTTCACCTGGAAAAAATTAGAATTTTTGTATTTACACTTAAGTAGGGTTGTATGTAATTTTCAATGCTGCATCATACAAATTATCAAAATACCAATTTCGCTGTTAAGAGTAGGGGTTGATCAATCGAAAATATACAATTATATGCATTTTTTAATGATGAATCATAAAAAAATTGGGTTAGACCTTCTTAACATCTAAGGGAAACATAGATGTTGATATATTCTCAGAGGTACCTGATATGCCTATAACATTTGATACAAATCAATAAAACAGTTTCTTTGAAATTTGGCAAAGTTGCTACTGCGACTCAAGAATTTTACATATACCATGAGATCTGTAAGATGTAGTTGCCATCTGTATAATTGTAGTAATATTAATATAATAATTAATATATAAAAAGTCTAATTTGTAGTATTATTTTTTAGCATTAACTGCGATATAGTGAATTAAAAATATATCTATAAACTCTTAAGCACTATGCATTAAAATATCTTTTCAGCTTCTAACGCGTAAATCTGATTTAGAAAATACATATTTTCTTTCTAGGATAGGCGGTCCACCGCCCATGGATATCCCTAGTCCTTACAGTGCCTCGGTTGCTGCAATTTTTTTTTATAACGGACAACGGAGCAGGCGGGTCTCCTATATGGTAAGAGAACACCGCCGCCCATGAACAATCGAGCCACACTCCGCGTATTCGTTGTGTTGACGGCTTTTTACGCCGCTCAAGCGTCACTTTTAAGGGCCTCCAATATTTTAGGGATAGGTATGCTTTTTCACCTAGGCATATAAGTTTACCTTGTGTATCTGTTGAATCTGGTCTTCGAGAGTAATATGCGCACGGGCAGCTCTCGTAGCTGCCTCCACGCTCGACGTATGACCGTCCCATGTCACTCTCTCGTCACGTTTCTTTTCTTCCTCGCCTATCTTCTTACCGATTGCTGTCTCCTCGTCTCCCACGCCGAAGATATCAGTACGACGTTCCGCGAGCTAAATAAAACAATATAAAAAAGTTATGGTATAGCGGATAACGGAGCAGGTGGGTCTCATATATGGTACAAGAACACCGCCGCTGATACTGCAATTACTAATGCAAAATGTTAGGAAAATGCATGCATTATTTACAATGAATTTTTGGATACACATATAGATCGTTTTTTTATATATAATATAGTGGAAGAGTAAAACTCCTATATTGTAGGAGAACACCGCCACTCTTGGATAATCACGCCACATCCGCTTACTCCGCTCAAGCGGCATAAGTTCAAGAGCCTCCGATATCCTGAATCACTCAGTGAAACAGTACAAGTTACAAGCTGAGGATACTATGTCACTCAACCAGCCTGTGAACGAGCCGACCTAAATAGTTCGTCAGCATCGCATCCCCGCGGGTGCGACTGTTAAGACACTCGCCCGGCCACTGTCACGTACTTACATATAGTGCAGAATATTTTTTTAAATGAAATCAGTGACAAACGAGCAGGACGTTCATGTAGGAAAAGTGTCTTCCTCCCATGGACACCTTTAACTCTTACAGAGCCGAAGATCGTTGCCATTTTTTAGAGATTGCTACGCTCTATTTTTAAGATCCTAAGTCGTATTACTTCGGAAATAAGTATACTTATCTTGCTCTATTTAATCCTGAAAGGGAACTTACATGTTTAAGGGACTCTTCGATAGCAGTTCCTGGAGCCAACGCTTCATCCCTGTCAGTCCGTTCAGCAGCCGCGCGATCTCTTTGCTCCAACCAGCGCGGGTCCAGCAGCCCAATCCTGACGTGGTCAGCCACCTTGTTAGCTGGAATCTTTTCACCAGTGATCGGAGATACGAGCCATTCTTCGCTAACAGGCGCCGGCTGCGGCCTGGCGCGCTTGGGATCATATTTCTTAACAACCACTCGATCTGGGCGCGGCGGCAAAGGTGCCTCGTCTGATGCAGCGTGCCTTGCAGGCTCCGGTAGGCCCTCGTCCTCAGACGAGGAACTCTCTTCCTCCATATCCTGAACACGATTATCATCAGGTCTCTGCTGTTGCTGTGTACGATCCTCCATTTCAGCCAAGTCCTCGTCCGAATCGGATTCAGATTCGGACTCAATCTGCATTTCTGTATCGTCCTCGTCATGGTGAGCTATATTTTCACCGCGCTCCTGCGCGAGAACCCGTGCACCGACCTCTAACGGTGTCGTTGGCGGTGGGAACTCTCCCGGTTCTCCCGCAGGATAGTCTACGGTTTCCACTACTACAAAATCGTGCCAGTCTATAGATGCATATGCCAACCTTTCTTTTTCAATTCTGGCTTCGTCTGCAGCCTTTCGCTTTGCCTGGTGGGAATGCCAGGCAGCTCTGGTTCTAGCTTGCTCCAACACACCGGCCCTTACTTCAGAAGACAATTTAGAAACAAGTTCCTTTGGTGGAAGTAGAACTTTTGTGTATTGCTCTAGCAGACGTGTAAAGTATTGAAACAGAGCATGTTGTGGTCTAAGGAAATCAAATTGATGATTGCGTTCCTCCTTTTTCATCAAGTCTGTAAGGAATTGTCTGCCATTTCTAGCTACAAACTGAGCAGTTAATTTGACTATGTCAAGTTCAAGGGCTGATATGGAAGGAGGGTCAGCAATGAATTCAAAGTCCGGTGGAGGGTCACGCGGTGGCAGAGGTTCAATTGGAGCAGCCGCTTTGAGCAACTCTTGCTGTTTTGCTGCTGTTGCAGGTGCTAATCCTGGTCTTTGAATTGGTGCTCCCACTGGTGCAGGTATATCTTGTCCTAAAGAAATAATAGATTTGTTATTTTTTATTTAGACCTCAATTTAATGGATCTCTATAATATTTACTATGACAGCATTATTAATACATACCTTTTCCTTCCCGTATTTCCTTTACTTTGTGCTGATAGTAAGCATGATATGGATCACCAGCATTCAAAAAGTTAAACTTGGGGTTTCCCAGTTCATTTTGCCTAATACGGGCTTCAAACTCGGGTCCATTTCGAGCCACAAAGCTAGCGGTTTTGTCAACAATATCTACATAATGTGCTAAGGATAGTTATTTACACACTTCTAAAATATATATCAGAAAACAATGAAAAGAATTGATCACTTACTAATTGCCTTGGATTTTCTATAAAACTGGCTTATACAGTGTGGAGATAATTATCCTAGTCTTGCACCAGTTTTAATATTGAAAACCTCACTAAAATATAACAATGAAATCTTAATTAATAATGTTATATAGGCCACCAATGGCAATGTTAACTATAGAATAACATTCATACCTGTTCAAAATTGTTAGCTAAATCAGGTCACAATAATCAGTAAGAACTGTAAAATTTTAAAAGGACATTTTAATTGAATTATGAATCAAACACGGCATAAAAAAACATCAAAGAACAAATGCGTATGAACCATAGTACACTTACTATGATAGGTTATGTTTCAGTGTTATACAATACTTCATCTTTATTAAAAAGGATACTCCTCACTTCTGGCGGAGGGTAAATAATACCAATAACAGGAGGCGGAGGTGCCAGGGGCTCCTCTTGTACCTCAAGTGTTTGCCCAGGAGGCATCATAACATCAATAGAAGGCATTATTGAAATGTTTATGTTGTAACTTGCACAAAATATTCGGTTCACTTCTCCATAAGATTTAAACACATTTGTATAAGAATATTTTTACGAAATTGTGATTATAACACTGAAATAAGTTATATTAAGCAAAGCTTTTATTAGCTGGCTTTTGTTAAATACTATTTGACATTTTTGTCATTTGACAATATCATTTTAAAATATAGACTGTAGTGACGCATAGACTCGAATTAGAGTATCATACAACATATAAAAATACAATATTTAAAATATATATTAATTAAAGAAAGTATATAAAGGATTTAAAGGATAATTTCGTATCAAATTTTACATCTGAAATATAATAGTAATCCAAGCACTTTATTTAAAAGTAAAGAAACTATTTCATGTAACCCTCGAACGGAACGATTTAGTTTATGAATTATGATTACTATATTTTACTTGGATGTTCACCACAATAAAATGAGTATAGTAGGCATACAAATGCAATTATTTAAAAATAATGCCAATTCAGTTTATTTTCTCTAAAGATACTAATATATTTTCGATACATTTGTACAAGTATCTAGTCCAAACAAATACATTTTTAAAGCCAATGAATCGAAATGATTTAATAATGAAATAACAGTAACGATAAGTATGTAGCTAATTATCCAAAGCATAATAGCTGCAGCTGCTAGTAAAAGCGTCGTTTGAAGTTGCCATCTTGCTCCTTTCTTTGTACCTTCACCCAATTCTAACACATTCTCATTTTCGGCCTAAAATCATATAAAGCTATTTTAAAATTAATATTTATCTATTTATTTAAATTTTGAATACATTACAACCATGTTTTATACTCACATAATAAGCACGATTTGACAATTCCTTTAGTAATTGAATTTCGTTGGTCATTATGCCGAAATTTTAAATTATAATTTTTATATCGTTAGGGACTAATGTTGAAAATAGTTATGATATTTATGTATAACATTTAAATTTTACGAAATAATTTAAAAAGAAAATGTATGAATCACTGTTTTTTTAATATGTCATTGCAATCCGTATACATCCGGTTTTGACGTGTAACCTATTTTTTAAGATATTTGATTAAAGAGTGCGTTCCACTTAGAGATCAAACCACCACGCTCACGACCACGGTTTTTTTCCACTTGCTTCTGACCGTTAGTGTCATAAACTCAATTATGGAATGTTTTAAGCGTTATTTGAAAGGGCGCGATTTGACAATCTAAAAGAATCATAATAAAAGCTTGAAGAGATTAGATTACAATCATGTCATCCTTGACAAATAATTATAACAGTTATAAGCGAACTTATTTTAAAAAATCTACATTTTAATTTTGGGCTCACATACAAACATACGCTTCCGCAACAATATCTGGATCAGAATTGTATAAAACACTTTTCGTCGTCGCCATCTTCGCGTTTGAAATGACAAATTTCAAATATTGAGTCACGAAATAGTTTTGAGCGAACATTGGTCGCAACGACTTCGCGCGTCATGTGGATCGGCTTAGTGAGCATTTTAAGCGTTGTGAGCTGCTAGTGGATCGTACTCATAAGGTCTGTTTTAAAAATCTAAACGGTACCTACTTTTATTAATGTCAAAATAAACTCTCAACTCACTCAATCTAAAAATGATCGAATAAAAATTACACCACATACTTTCGTAAACAAATTTATTATAAAATTATTCAGTATAAAAATAAGATTAAATCATACACAGTTATGTGTCTTAAAAACTAATAAAAAAATAGAATAAATTTCTTAAAAAATAGTATTATCTAATAAGTTAAACAAAGTTCCGCGTTCAAAAAAACATAATCTGACATTGACAAAGATGTCATAATTGATAATGAAAAAAAGATAAATAATTCTTGAAACTAGAGTCCCAACCAACAAAATAGTCCGATTAGGTTAAAAGACTCGTAATTAATAATCCTCGAAATTATACACAGTAAGAGATGCTTGATAAAAACTGTTGGCGACAGTTTATTCGCTCCAAAAGTAACCTGAGTGCTGACCACGGTCCTCAATCTTGAGGGACCGAATCAGAGAGACCAAAATTTCCAACATCAACTGCGATAAACTTAATTATTAACTTGAGACTTAATAAAGATTGAATAAAATATAGAATTAATATTCTATCTAAACTAATAGAATATAATAATAATATCATAAGTCTTAGTGAATAGAGCTATAGGAAAGTCATTGCTAATTAACACCGTTGAATGTCGCCAATTCGTCCCTTTGTTGGTACGTGGCCGGGGGAGGTGTAATTTTCTCACGGTCTTCGTGTCCAGCCAAAAACATAGCCAAGTGCTCCTGAAAAGACATTTTTTAAATATTTTTTTTTAGTATAGCGGATAAAGGAGCAGGTTGGTCTCCTGTATGGTATTAGAACAGCGCCACGCATGGACAACGGTGCCACAGTTCGCGCATTAGGCGCATTACTTCGGACGAGCTGGTCCAATTAGTGTTTTCGCATATGCTTCAACATAGATCTCATATAAAAAGACGGTAACACAACCAAAGCGCGGACTGTGGCGCGATTGTTCATGTGTGGCGGTGTTTGTTTACCATATAGGAGATCCACCTGCGTTATCCGCTATACCATAAAAAAAACACTTAAGTCAATGTGTTGGATAATTGTAAATGTCAACTTATCCAAGATATTTTTGTGTAAATATATATTTTTCCAAATATGTAATCACAATTTATAAAAATCTTGTCTTAATACTAATGCATGATTAAAATTAACATTAAAAATATACTTTTATGTTGATGTTAAACAAAATCTTACGAGATACGTTTTAGAAGAATCCTGTAGCTGATGTAGAAGGGTTGTCAATCTGTCACTCCAACTCTTCATTTCGTTGATTGCGCTTTCCATGAGCGGAGTCTAAAATACAACCAAATAAAAAAAGTATTTTATGTATGAAAATAATTAATAAATGCATACAAGGCCAAAACTAAATTGAATACTCAGCGTGAAATGGTAATTTTACTTGTAACTGTACTTTACATGTTTCGCTGAGTGACTGAGGATAGCGGAGTTTCTTAAAAATGCCGTTTAAGAGGCGTAAAAAGGCGGTACCATAACCAATGCGCTGACTATAGCGTAGTTGGCCATGGGCGTCTGTTTTCTCATACCACATAGGAGACCTACCTGCTCCGTTGTCCGCTATATAATAAAAAAATCGTATGTATCAACATGTATCATTTAAAAGATTTTTTCTTTTGTACGGTATAGTATAAAAATATAATTTTTTTTTATTATAACGAAGATGTGTTGTATAGCCTATGTCAAACCAGACACAAATTACCTTGAGTAGAGCATCTGCAGCGGCTGACAAATGATTAGTTACCACAGATAACCCTTGGCGGATATTTCTGAAGAAGGAAACGATATTACAATACCACGCTAGATAAAATATATTATTTAAGCATTTATTTTAAGAAAATTAATTATTAGTATCCGGTATCATAAAGGTTGTTAGTTTTATTAGTGTAATACGAAAAGGGACTTACATCTAATCTAAATTATCCAAATATCCATATCTCGATAGTTTAAAACGTAGCTTCAAATCCTGCAAGAAACTACTTCGGCTTTGGATAAAATCTTGTAACAAGTTACTTATATAATTTTCTATATTCTATAGTCCTATATCAATGTGCTCTCATAAGGCTATTATTCAAATCGCAATTATACCGCTTAAGCGGCATAAAAAGCCAGCATACATAACCAAATCGCGAATTGCGGCGCGGTTGTTCATGGGCGGCGGTGTCTCTTACCATAAAGGAGACACCCACCTGCTCCATTATCCGCTATATCA
This sequence comes from Delias oraia, assembly GCA_018230265.1. Classification (NCBI taxonomy): domain Eukaryota; kingdom Metazoa; phylum Arthropoda; class Insecta; order Lepidoptera; family Pieridae; genus Delias; species Delias oraia. The sequence goes on along the minus strand of DWCF01006764.1, from coordinate 2,263 downwards.
TAAAAATTAACTTTTTCTAAATACGGTAGCTAGTACCAGAGTTTTATAAATGACATAATTAAAGAAATACATACTTCGGTAGATCGGTTTGTGTGTAGTTGATAAGATGAACGACTTTTCTAGCGGTTTCTCTTGCCAATAAGACCAACAGCTCTTCACAGGTAGCCGGTCTGGCCTGATTCTCTGGTTCGGGTTGCGAGAGTGAAGCGTATAACTCCTTGGCTTTTTTCCATGCTAACGCCGGGTCGGAGGTGATCTAAAAATGGCAGCAATATTACATATATAATATTTAATAATTAATACATAATTAATTTATTTGTTTAGAATTACAGTCACACAGAATACCAGCATGAAATAGTACTTCCACTGTGTGTCGCTGAGAGAATGCTTAATGAGGCGCAAAATGCGTGGTTGTAACAAAGCCGTATTTCATTATGCGGTTGTCCATGGGCGGCCGTAATCTTAAGTAGACTCATCTACCCAAAAAGCAAGAACACAGAAAGTAACTATAATTGTAACGATGGTACTACCAGCACCTGACCAGCAGCCTCGATCGGGCAACATTATTTTTCTTATCACAACATTTTAAATGAATATTTAAAAACAGATTTAAATAATTTTAAACATGCTTATTTATATAGTATTAATATATATAGTAATTTATTCAAAATTAGCATGTTTAAAATTATTTAAAACTTATTAATTTACTGTAATTTATTGATTTACTAATTTAAAACTTAACACAATATAAACCAAAATCAATAAAAAAATTAGAATACACATGTATATTAATCACAGAATGCGTAACGTGAAACGGTACGTGTACTGTGTTTAGCTGAGTGAGTGAAGATATCGGAGGCCCTTAAAATTGCCGCTAAGTGGCGATAAAACCGGCAACACAAACAATGCGCGGACTGTGGCACGGTTGTCTATGGGCAGCGGAGTTCTCTTACCATATAGGAGACCCATCTGCTCCGTTGTCCGCTATACTATGAAAAAAAAAACAACATAATATATGTAAGTTGTAAAAGAGCTGTCACTCGGCTGGTATGCCCCACCACAAGTGACCAAACGTCGGTTTTTTAACTTTTACTTGAGTAAATTATAAATGACCGGGGTTCGAATAGTTTTGTGGTAGAATTAAAAAAGCACACAGCTACGAGGCTTTTTAAAACTCGATAAACTAGTTAAAAACGCCTATTTCTTAACATAATAAAAAAATCAATTACCATTTCAGCGACATACACCAGCACGTGTATCTGCTCCTTAAAAGCCTTCGCCTCAGCTAGCGCCTGTCTCGTCAGCCGCCGCTGCAGCTTCCTGCCGAACCTGGCGCCGTGCTGCAAGGCCTGCTCGGCCTTCGCCCTTCCAGAACCCTCGCCCTTCTCCACCGACTCTGCACTTGTCACTATGATCACCACTACTGGGTTTATAGGAATTACAACCAGTCACATATCTTCGCATAGCTAGCTCTTATCTTTCAGAACTATATACGAAGTATATATAAGTATTTATACATATAACCAGCATAGATATGTCGCAGTCATCTGGTGGGGTCGCCGATTTGATAAAATGACTAGCGTGTTCATTGAATGACGACATTTAGTTGAATGATTAAAGGACAACTCGTCAAATAGAATGTAACGTTCAATGTCTTGACTGAACGTCATTTAGCGTAGTCGTTGAATGATATATTAGGCAGAAATAAATTCAGTACTTGTACCTACTGTTTCTATGAATGAGGGAGGTTATCCAGGTCCATACAATTATAACGCTCAAGCGGTGAAAAATCAATACAAGATACACGCGGATTGTGACGTATTTGTCCATAGGCATCGGTGACCTATCATAAAACAAATTACAAAGAGCGAGCTATTGACAAAATTTAAATATATATCCCACCCACTGGTGGGTGCGTCAGCATATGTTTCAGCATGGCTCTCCCACTGGAGAGACACATGCTGACGCACTAATTGGGCCGGCTCGTCCGAAGTGATACCACAGGCTTACAGAATACACAGTATGAAACGGTACTTGTATTGTGTTTCGTAGTTTGAGTGAGGATATCGGAGGCCCTTAAAAGTGCCGCTAAAGCGGTGTACAAAGCCGGCATCACAACCAATGCGAGGACTGCGGCGCGGTTGTTCTTGGGCGGCGGGGTTCTCCTATCATATAGGAGACTTAGGTGTTGGTTCTTTCAGCATCTTCTATCGCATTTATCACGGTTATGTTCTGATGAGTTGTTGGCATAAATACATTTTGT
>DWCF01006763.1:0-11819 GCA_018230265.1 Delias oraia | reverse complement strand
TCACTTTGTTTTAAAACGCCAATGGTGGTGCATCTCTGCCCGAGATTGTCGTGCGTTCGTCAATTTGCGTGAAAGTTAAGAACATTTCTTTCATCAATGTTTTCATAATTACACATGACTGTAACCGTCAAATTATTTAACATCTCGTCATTTTTTTCGCCTCTGAACATTATTTCCACAAACAGATTGTTATGAGCGAGACTGGAACATTTTAAAATTGCGAACACGTCCAGCGTGCAAAAACACTTGAACGAAACAATAACATTATTGGAAACTGGTGTATTTGTTTGCTTTTGAAATTTGGCGTTGCTTTTAAAGAATTGTAAAGTTCGCTAGTGAGCAAATTTCCGACATTCACTTAACAGAGCAAAACGCACTCTTTGTGATACAATCAAATATAAAATTATACAGTTTATAAACGTTCTGAAGTTCGTTTTAGAAAATATAGAATAAACAGTCGTACCAACTACCTGTGTGCGATGTTATAAACCGCGTGGCGGTGCACAAATAACATTTGCAAATGCGACCACAGCCAATACAAAAAGATAAATACGGAAGATATAATTTGCGGGCTGTAAGCAGCCTTGCACATGAGTGTAATGTATGCAAATCTTACCTGTGTCGTGCGATTAATTGATTTAATCAATCTATTAATAACGTTTGTTTTCAATGTCTTGTCCCCAGTTTCAATGTCTGATTGAATGTTTTAAATTTACATACATTTAAATATAAATACAGGTTTATATTTGTTATGACATTAGATTGATATCGCAACTGTCAAAAATATCGAATCCAAGTTGTGTGTGTCCATGGAAACGTCATATCTTATTATAGTCGGAATGCTTTAGTAAAAATATTTGTTTACAACTTTTTACTCACTAACGATCTAACAAAGCCGCCGATTTTGGAAGATCTCGTTACTTTTTTGGGCTTCGAACAAAACTTCACGGTTTGTAAGTTGCAATCATGGCGTCAGTGTTTCAGTTGCCTGTATATCAAACTATAGATTTCCTATCTGAGTCCTAACACCAACACGTCAAGATATGACCAATGCTTCGAGTTTTGCAATAAGCTTGAGTTCACGCATACTATGCCTACAGCTCAGAAATAACTGATAACATTATCGTAGCAGATAAGACGGCCGTTTGACATTACGATACCCCTGCATTAAGTTTGCTACGGTTATCAAGCCATACACTGCAAAGTTGCTAATAAACATGTAATTGCAATAAATTTGAATTGTTTGTTAGCGACAAACTAAAGATAATTGTTACTTGTAATTGTTCTTAGCATTTAAAAATTATATAACGTATATTGGAACGTAATTTTTCACTATTTATAATATGATCATCCCCAATTTGTTTTATTCTATAGCGGACAACGGAGCAGTTGAGTCTCCTATATGATGCTACAGAGTCCAGTCTTGTCATTATAAAACATATTAAGAGCTTATTTATATTCCAAAATAAAAAGGACGAGGACGATAAATTGAAATACTACTTTAAAAACTCCACCTTACTACATTTTGAGACTTCCGACTAGCGGGAGTTTTTTTTGAGATATAGAACTTTAAGTTCTCATAATTTTTTTAACTGTTGGACATTTTGTCAACTGTCAAGTGATTTATTTTTAGTTTGATTTGGCATTTCAACATGAACATTTACAAACTTTGATAATATACTATACTATTAGAATGGTTTTAATTCATATATCTTTTCAAAACATATTTTTAAGATCCCTAACCAATTCTCACAAGAAAATGCGTTCGAACTCTTGTAAAATTATTTATTTACCCCAATCGCAACGATTCTTGGAAACAGATAATCGCTTTAATCAATAAATGTCATTCATTGATAATGTTCTAGAGACATTTCGTTTTCGTAGTCATTGTTGTTTTATGTCGACTATGTAGTTTTAAAAGGTGTTTTCAAATATCTACTGAAAAAAAATCTACGACCTTTTGAATGTTTGGTTAAGAATTATATATACTTTCTTTTATCTTATATCATATATTGATGTTACCCATGTTCGGTGAAGATATTTAAAATTATTACGGTTTATACAAAGTGGAATAGAAAAAAAATTACATTACATTTTCACGGCAATTAAGTATACTTATGCATAATATTATCAGAGCGATGATTTTAATGCTGAATCCAAACGAAAGTATTTCTATAAGCAAGGAACATTGCAACGGAAGTTGATAGTATACCTTATAATATTTTCATAGTATGCTTAGAAAGAAATTTTTTAAAAAGGACAAAATTGTGATTTTTTTAATTAATCTATTTATTAAGAGATTATTATTATTAAATAAAAAGATGAATGCATATCATAATATTAGGATTTTGGTAATTAGTTGCAATATTATCAAAAAAATATTCAAAATAACAAACTTATCTGCAATAAGGTTAAATGTTATGTATGTTTGTACTTAATTACGTAGATAAATTTTAAATTTCAAAATTTATATGATAGGAGTTAATATTTACTTTCACTGATAACATTCTATGCAGGCATCATTAAAATATATCTTTGATACCTTTCAAAACTTACTAATTTCTTTCACATTATCAAGGTAAGATAGCAGTATTTAAACTGTGGATAAACTTAATTTAATTATAGTGTTTTATGAAACAAATACACGATATGAAAATTAAAATGTTAAAGTCACAGACTGTTTGGGATCATTTATTCATAGCGTAAGCCATCATTTACCATAGATTCTTTTAATAAAGTAGGAACAAAAAACTAGAAAAATTGGCGTATCGATATAGGAATATATATAATTTTTAAACCGAATGAACGAATGAGATGTGTGCATGCCGTAAACATATAACGTCACCTGATAAATATGTATATTTCTGTAACAGCTGAACAAATAGATATTGTACTCGAATTGATAAAATATTTTTCATACATTAATGCATTTATTCTATATTCAAGGCTGTTTGCGACAAACTCCATTTAGTATGCTTGGTTATGAAAAACAAGTTTATTTTGCTCATTCTTGACATTAGGCTAAAAGTTGTCACCGTGCGAATCATAAAAACTTAGAGAATAAAGTCGTAAGTTTAGTTAAGTTTTGTCAGTATTTCAAATTTTTTTACTTACTTTAAATGATTATAAAATGTATGTACTACGGTAAGTTGTATTTTATGAATATGTATGGTATAAAAATATGGTCTTCCTACTGAATCCATACTAAAGATTAGGTGAAAACTTACAATAAAAAAGTAACTGATCGATATATGAAATTAAAAAATACTATCTTATAAGCAAATAAATTATGTAAACTAATATTTTAACTCGACATGGCTTTTTTGAAAAATGCAAATAAGATTAAGAATATCATGAACAATGTTCCCACACAAATATTTTATACCAAAACAGTCTCGGCAATTTACGTTTACATTTTATTACATTAAAAAAATACAGTATAATTTTTAAATACCAAACCTAAACGAACACTTAATAATAATAGTATCCGGTAATTTTCTTAATCGCTGAATATAGTCGCATGTCGTATTCAATGGTGATATGTAGTTTCGCGCTAAAAATTCTGCGCTGAGATAAAATTGTAACAAGACCTGATTGAACAAGTAGAAAAGACGCCTCTTTACTCCGCGATATTATACAGTACTTCAGTAAAATAGATATTAATATTAGAAAAACCTTCAATAAAAGAGTGTACATGGCTTTAGTACTTAACCCTGAAAGGCTAGAGCAGAGTATGCTCATGGGCGAAGAACCGCTTATCCTAGTGAGCCTCCTACTCGTTTTCCAAGGTTTTCATAAAAAATATGATTTTTATACAAACGTTATAGGTTTCAGCATTTTATTCTTTGTGTACCAAATAAAGTGGTAATTTTCCTATTGATTGAATTATTCATACATACATAAAATTCAGTGTCTCTGCGTGAATACAGACCAAATTCATAAATAAATTTATGTTATTTGTCATTACACATGCCAACAGAGGATAACGGCCTCGTCAAGGCAAACTTACAATACATTGCGTAAGGTAACGTGCGTGGTACAATGTCAAAGTGCTAGGGTTGACGAAATATTACGAAACTAAATAGAACCCGTCACTTTTTCAAATAGGGCCATAGGGCCATAGCCTCAAGAAACTAGGCTGCTAACTAGGCAAATGTTTTTATAAAAATAAAATAACATTTTAAATATAGCAAAGATTATCCAAATCATAAAAATATGTCAAGTAGTTTTTAAGACACAAGTCATACTTATTTTTCAAACATACTATACGTTTTTTTTAATACAATTGGTGGCAAACGAGCATGAGGCTCACCTAAGGCAAGCGGTCGTCCGCCCATGTACACCCCCAGCCGTTGCAGAGCCGCGGGTGCGTTGTCGACCTTTAAGAAATATGTACGATCTTTTCTTGAAAGACCTCAAGTCGTATTGGTTTGAAAATACTCCCGCTGGCAGCTGATTCCACAGAGAGGTGGTCCGCGCCACAAAAAGCCTTTAAAAACGCACAGTTGTGGAACGACAAACATCGAGGTGAAAGCGATGAAACTTTGCATTCTGCCTCGATGTCCGATGAAATATATGAAATACAATCTTTAATTTGCATTAAACACGAATGCTTTGTAAAATTTATCGTGGCCATGTTAATAATTAGTAACAGCGCTTTACATCTATAATTTACTAAATTTTACAACTCACAGCTAAATTTAATTATTTGAAAGTCTACTTAATACAGTTGAAAACGATATGAATAAGTCTCATTAATATAACCATACACTAATTACGTTCCATTTATATCGAACACATCCGGCGTTAAAACGAGTAGTAATAATTTTTACAAACCAATTAATATTGATTATATTATAAATATTCATTAGAATCACGATGTAACTCGCAATAAACTATTTGTACGATGGAATATAATTTCAAACAGAACGCTCTAAAAGCTTTTACAAAGTCACCAGCTAAAACGTTCTCAAATATTTGTTCTTGCAAAAGGATATTTAATTTGGACGTGTTATTTTAAAAATAACTTCGTTCAATTCTTAAATCTTTTAAATACACGGTGAACTCAGTTTATGAAGTAACAGAATTAGAATCCCGACAAATTGGATAAATAGTGTTAAGTAGAAACAATGACTTACAAGGAATTTCGTAGTCGATGATATCAGGTAATAGTAATACCATGAAATGTGTAGTAATCTTAATTCCACTTTGCCGGTTTAATTACATTATTTTATGAACGTTGGTTTTTCTAATGTCCTCACTCATTCATTAATTCCTAACTAAACATTGTGATAATTTGTTATATCGTTATAAAAGGTTAATTTTAAATACAAGATTACCATTATACTTGATTAAGTAAGGTCCCTTCAAAGTGCCAATACAAAATACCTAAAGTACCTCAATCAGCCCATCAATCAGTCATTACGATAGTCAAGCACGACCCGGTTGGAATTCAACTCAATTCTGTATTTATAAACAATTTGCATGAGTATTATAATGCAGTTAAGGTATATTGAACGCTTCAAGGCAAACTTCGCCCTAAGACTTCTATCGGTCATTGTACCATAATAAAACATTATGTAACCGTGTCGTATCGCTGGAAGCACTCCAATATGTGTAAGTAGATAAAAACTCAATAGTTATGTAGGAAACAGATAACGTTTCGCTCTACATTCGAAGAATTTTCGAGTTCGAGATGGTCAATGTCAAAACAATTGCATATAAAATATATAATAATAGAGAATGATTGCTAAATAGTGAACTGGAACCATAGTTTATGCTTTTTAATTAAAGTAATATAAGATAAAATACAATTATACCTTGTAATAAATCTAATTTGATAGGTTAAGCGTTAGTCGACCAGTTCCTATTAATTAATTCATGAAAAAGTTGTAAAATTGAATAATATTTCATGTCAGTCTCTCGTTTTTCTATCTCCTATTGCACTATAATAATATTTTATTATATAATGAGACTAATCGACAACTTTCATAGCAAGAGGCATACATAATTTCCTTGCTACGTGTTAAGCGTCGAGGCGTGCAGAATCACGAAATCAGCAAGTAAACTCCTAAGTGCTTGTAAATTATTACTTAGCAATATAATCTGTCATGTTAGAGTTAAATAATAGTTAAGGTCTATGACCTGTAAGTAATTCATAGAATGGGCGAGTGAGCGAGGTGCAGCCCGATATGGCAGGTGTGTTATGTAAGCGCACTGCGGCCGCGCAGCCACGTACCGACACCAAATGCCACTGCTATTCCTAAGCTGGTTAGAGCTTGTGCCAAGGCCTCAGTTGAAAGTAGATGTCGTTCATTAAAACATTACGAAACTTAAATTCACAGATAAAATACTACACAATGAGGCACAAATTACCGGCCATTTGTAAAAGGTGCTATCAAAGCTCGTAAGCGAGTGGCAGCCAGACAAATTTATAATGATATAGCCCATTAGGTAGCATAACGATAACGTATGCGTCCCGACTAGCCGCGACCCAAGTGAAGTTTGACAGAATTTAAAACATAAATTAGATAGTGCAGTCTAATATGAGGTAGACTGCCGGCAAGTTGGGGACGACTAACGAAGTGAGGAGGTTGAGGGATCGTAGATGTCCTTGGCAGCGACGGAGACTTATAATGGGCGCAGGCATAATGCACAAACTACGATCGATGAACGGGCTTGCCCGACCCATATCGACCACATTTCAAAATAACCGCCAAATTATTTCATCATCACCTGTGAATACATGACAAACAACGCTAATGTATACTCAAATGTACAATACCTATTAGTATTTCAAACCAAATATTCTCTGTCTGCCTGACTTAAATACCTACTCACAATTTTTAGACCTATTCCCATTTCTCGTATCACGTATGAGTATCGATTAAGTAGGCAGTATGAGTAATAACTCATAAGCGATAGATTCCCCAGTGTCAAATGAAATTATTCACGTCACGTTTAGCAATGATCAATTAGTTTGCCAGTGATTCAATAGAAATGAAGACTGATTTTTTATTTATGAATTCTGCAATAGACGAGGTTATGGAATAATTTTACTGAAACTGATCAGTATTCGGTATAAGCCCCTCTGTGTGTACCCAGCTTTCCTCGATTCGATTCGGCTTTGGTCTCGGTTATAGAGATTAGGGCTTGATGGAATTTATAGTTTTATTGGAAATTCTGACAGGTATGTTTTAATTGCTTGTATGTTTACTTTTATTAGAGACTTAAATGGTTATGTACGGCAGTTAGGATATGAGAATGTAAGTTATGAAGTTTTAAAATTATTTTATATGTTAACTAGAAACCTGCGCCGGCTTTGCAATAGTGCAAGTTTTTAAACTTGTATTGTGGGTGCGCCGTGCATAGAACATAGGAACGCTTGTTATTTCACATTTCTATGTGTTAGCAGGCGCAGGCATTGCGCGATGTGCCTACAAATACGCAGTTGTTGATGCCTGTTTAGATTTTTAATGCTATCTTAAAAATCCCTGAGATTTTATGCAGCGACATCCAATTATATAGTCATAATTTCGAAATTAAAGTTTCCGTCAAAGGCAAGAGATGAGCGATAATTAAATTTAATTAAATCAGTCTCCTAGTAAGCTATGACGGCGAAAAAATAACTGAATAAATTCCTCCTAAATTTCAAGTGACGTATTTAGCTTCAATGAAATTGCTTGTGACCGAACCCATAGTCTTACGAAATTTATGGCCGTCCGTTGCCTTTTCTAACAATAGCGTCTGAGATGCTTTGAGCGTTTATTAAATTTTAAGCCATTCGAAATAACAATAAATGGCGGTGATGTAGGATAAAACTAATATTATCCCTTTTAACGGCCTTTTTCATTACAAAAAGTTTCAATATATTTAATTTAGTGTATAACTTTTGCCTAAAGGATAATAAAATATGTATACTTTTATGTATATAAAGCACTTTAATAATCATATTAGAAAAGAATTTCTGTTGCTCAGTAGGTACTCTTACAAAAATAAGAGAGTAATAATTATAACTTATATACTAAATATAATTACTACTATAATTAAAATTAAAGAATGTTTGAACAGAAAAACAAGTTCTAAGTCAGTCTTATCACTTTTTTTAAAATAACAAACTACTTTTTGTTCTTTATCTCAGGAAAGTTACTCAAGACATAGTTACAGGAAATGCAGACATAAATAATTGTCAGTAAAGCGGAAACATAGGTGATATGATAAAAAAATAGCTCGAAGGAAGTGAAAAGTTTCGTGAAACTGCGGGCTTTACAGTCGGTACTTCCGAAGTAATTAACATTTTCGTAATCATTGAATATTCATACTACATGCTGTATAACGCAAGTAAAAAGAATTGCAGTAAATACAAAACGCTATTGACAAAACAATCTCAGATGTGTTTCATCAATAATAATAAGTTTGTTTAGCTTAAGTCCTAAGTAATATCGCAGATAAGCGTTTAAAAGAGGGAACCAAGTATATTCGTATAGCAAGAAAGTTGTTTTAATAATCTCGTTGCTTTCTATCATGGGACCGATATTCTAAGCCAAGAACAAAGCTGGCTAACTGAACAATGTGTTTAGTTTCAAGATTATAGCAATCCCGTCCGACACCTAAACACGGATTTTAGATAACATTCAAACTCCGACCACTGAATATAAATGAGATTTTAGCCATCTCGTGCATAATTAGGGATTCAACTACAATTCAATGCAGATAAATTAATTTTAGCTCAGAATTCTTCAACATTTGCGCGGCGTTTTGTAAGGGATTTACAAATCCAACGAGGGTTGATCCCACCCCAGCTGTTTGCGCCTATTACGATTTCAATGTCAAGTCCGATCAATAATGGCCGGGGTGTATTTCGGGTGCCGTCGGCGCTTTCCGGGGCCGACCGGAGCCACGAGCACACTAACCTACCGTAATATCGCCGGGGAGCGTGCGTAAACGATCAATAAATGCCAAGAAAGGACTACGCTTATAGTCTTGAACTTAACCTCGCACAATTTGCGGGTGAAAGTGTGAAGATGCGTCACGATCGCGTAAAGCCATTCGTACTCACGTCAGTCCAAATGAATAATCAATGTTCGGAGTTCGTGTGCCTTGGGCTTAACAATGCTAAGCATCTCATTATTTAAATAAGAACAATAGCAGGGAGGCCGGAGAAAGTTGGCATATCTAAATAAAATCGTGACAATATCGCTGACATGAATATCTGAGCTGTAAGAATAATTTTACTGAATTTTTACATTAAAGAGCTTAGAAAAGAAGAATCTTTGCATTAGGCAAAATAATCTATTTCAAAAGATCATTAAATATATCGGATTAGGATCTAGCTAGGAATATTATATCATATTATCTATCCATCTTATCATAATTGAAAATTCGATTAATTGTGTCGTTTATTATAAATGCTGAAAATATTTTCACTCTATAAAATAGTATTATCTGGCAAGGGATGGAAATCGGTGATATTAGAGGATGAAAACGGGCGGTTCATTACTGGAATGTCGGCAATAACAATACGGCTAATGGCTTTCCTGAGATCTTCTAAGTTCCCGCTCATGTACAATATCTTTTATAAATTCCCGACAACTGAAATCGAGCTCCAGAGATCGAAAGATTGAAATCTATATTTTTATAACTTATTATTAGAACCATTTAATAATATTTATGTATTTTATTTTAACTCTCATCTTTGAATTAAAGTTTAAAGAATTTCTACCATTCGAGTAAGTAGCTGCCGCATTAATTAGAAAAATTATAAAAATTTGAATTACGAATATTGACTGATTTTCATAGATAAAAACATTTTAAATCAAAAATCTGTAACTATACCACAGTTACTTTTGAATATCGTTAAATAATTGTATTGAAAATTGTTTAAGATTTTCACTTATTACTATGAGATTAAAAGATTACCATTCAAATACTTAAAAATATATCAAAATTTCATAACGAATCACGGTTGCCGCTAACTATAATACCTGTTGACAGTTTTCCTATACTTTGAACATGTTGAGTGTAGGTCATGAATAACTAAATGTTTACGAATAAATTTTATGCGTCATAGAAGTATACACTACTAAGAAATGGTAGTGTCTATTATAATTTTCTATTTATGTTTTAATATAATATCCAACTGATGCGTCATTGTAAGACATAATTATATTGACATGTTATCATAACTAGTTCGACGTGTGGGTAGGTCACGTAGCAAATGATAAATACTTGTACCTGAATACAATTTGTAGTATAATATATAATTGTGAAGACGTGACAATTTTTGTATACAAATGTTACATGTTTATGAAACACATTTAACAAAATAAAAAATAACCTTTAATATTATATAACCTTTTATATTATACTTACATCTTAAAATGCGATATAATTTTATTATCTAATTTTATAAGTACAATATGCACCTTAAAAACCTTAACCAGATAAATTCTTTTATCGCTTGATCACAATAATTATATTACATTGTAACTAAGTACTTGATAGAATTTATTAAGAGCTATAATAGTAATTTGTTAAAGCAATTTATACACTAATAATTATATAAACCACTCGTTAGTCCGCCAATGCATAAACTGCTCCCAATAAGGAAATTTTTCAAATTATGCGCATGCGCAGTGAATAGTGTTTTAATGCGAAGATAAAAAATACACGAGTCATTTAATAAGTTTATTATTATGTAACTTACTTGAAAATTATTTCCATGTTGACTTTTTAGGCTATAAGCCAAGCAATTGGATGAATTGTTAAACTACTGTTTCATTAATTAGTTTTGTTACATTTTTTAATTTAGATATAATTGTTTATACAACTTTTTAGTCTAAATCTCTTGACTTTTTTTAAAGAAACATTTAAACTAAGTTAGGTACAACACTGATGGAGCATCAGTGTACCGGAAGTTTAGTGTTTAGTTTATAGTTGAATGCTCAGATGTTTTAAACAAGTGTAGTAGATAAAAAACCTAGTGATTGAGTGGTAGATTTGCAAGCGCTGCGCCTGCGCCGGCGTGCACTGTAAGTAGGACGTTGGCGAGCATCGACCCGCCGGCCGACTTCAGGGTTAGCAAACGTTCCGAGCTTGTCATCGCGGCATGCCGACACACTCTCACGTAACCAAATATTTACAACATTTAAAAACATTAGAATACACAAAATTATTATATGTTCCAAGGTTCCTCGATCAGAAGACACTCGCACGATGTAATTTTTATAAACCCTAAGTTGTATTCCCAAAGCACGTTCATCTTACCAAATTCAATTCGAAATTGAAAACTGCCTTACTCATGGAAAAGTCGAGAATGCCAATGCATAACTAATCGTAACCACTAACAATAATATTATCGGCTTAATAATAGTCGCGATCAACGACCGCTCTAGTTCTATTCTAGTTACGCTGTCTACGACAAGTTACAATGTAGTTCGTGGAAATGCCATTATTGTGGAATGGAAAATGCTTGAAAAACGCCTAAGTGACAGCGATCACGTACTCAAGAGTCTGCGTGTGCACATCGTCTAATGACTCACTTACGAGAAAAACAACAACTGAAGGTCATATAGCTTAATCAATTGGATTTAATTCAATTATTTTTTGCTTATATAATCGCGATCACAAACAATTGAAATGTACGTGTCTGTATATATTAGTGTTTACTTTGTTTCGTTTTCAGTAATACAATCACTTTTAAGATTTAATTATATATTTACCTGTTTTTGTGTTAATAATATAGGTACGTTTGGGTACAACTTTTCAGCAAACTGGAGATGAAATTGAATCATTTTAAGAACAAAATCCTTTAAATATTT